>JAKOGI010001674.1:0-195716 GCA_029747015.1 Carnegiea gigantea
TATATATATATATATATATATATATATGTGTGTGTGTGTGTGTGTGTGTGTGTGTGTGTGTGTGTGTATATATATATATGTGTGTGTGTGTGTGTATATACATATTATATATGTATATATATATATATATATATATATATATATATATATATATATATATATATATATATATATATATCTATGTATAATTTGGTTCTAGCGTTGCGGTTATGACACGTGTTCTGTTAAGCATTTATTAAGATTTTATTAAAAAATAAAAATTTCAATAGTATATGATTTAAAGTCATTATAATAAACTGTGTCTTTTCAACTATGTCCATCAAATAAAAAAATAAACTTACAGATATGTTAATAATATTATTTTCAAAGATTTAAGTAATATTTTTTAAAAATATAGCTAAAATTTTAAAACAAACTATGTACGGCACGAGTTTAAAGTTTAGTACATAAAAATCTTCGAGTCACATGGACATGAGTCCAAGTACTTAAAAGGACTTAATCTAAATTACTTATGCAAAGTCACACTAGAGTACATCTGCAAACTAAAACGTATGTTGACTTATTCATCAAATATAATCATATCTTAATTCACAATCATAACTTATTTGTGTGGATATTAAATCACATCGTATTTCCAAAAATTCAAAAGTAGAAACAAAGCTTGTTTTCAAGGTGGGATTGAGCCTATGAGTCCACAACTTGACACACCTAACATAGTAGACCATTGTTTCCCTAGCAAGCGTGAAGCTCATTAGGCCTACCAAGCACTACTGGAGGATGCGACTACTAAACACCACTAGAGGATGCGAATACCCAGAAACGAAAATCCTTGACAAGTACAAATCTCTACTAGGTCTACAAATGTTAGGAGTATTAAGCATTTCCAAATAAATGCTAATCATCTCAAAAATTATATAGTCACTCAATTATATGCAAATAGAGGTGGCAAAAATTCAAGTTCGGGCCAATTTTGGCTGATATAAATCTTACAATGTCTAAATTTCAGACAAGAAATTTATAACCGTATTCGATTTTTTCAGTTCAGACAAATCTAACAAGCCTAGCTTCTAGTCAAAATCAGTCTCAATCAATAGAAATATGAAAAATGTCTTCTCTCGATTTAAAATTCACGTAAAAAATTCATGACCCTACTTGGTTTTTTTTTTTTTTTTCCCCGAATCAGATAAATTTGTGTAATCGAGTTGGTCAAAATATTTCAACCCTATCCGCAACCGTACAATTTGAATAACTTGAAATAAAATACTTGTTATATTCTTAAATAAAACAAACATGAGGAATAGCTACTCAAAATTTTGTACATACGCTCAGTAAACTTTGTGAGAAAAAATAATTTGGGTTAGTTCTTGATTGGTAGCCTTATTGATGCGTGAGCTTGGAACAAACTCAAGTAAGGAGATCACTTTTGCAATCTGGATTGAACTGAACTTTGGATCAGCAAATGACTGGAATGAGAGCAGGACATATGGATGGGGTACGGGCTATGCCACCAGCCAAACTGAATCAAGAATCCATCCTCCAAATCATGAAGGCCAAGCCACCACACCTAGATTAAAGAAAACACTCTATCTAACAACCAATCTGATTGATTAAAGCGAGATTTGATAGTGTTTGAGTAAAAACTAGAAATTGGGGTTTTTAATTCATCAAATCTGCCTTAAACAATCAGCCAAGCAAGTACATATACATGTCCCAAAGCTAGCAAGCAAGTAAGCTAGCTCCTTAGCTAATCTAATCCGGCTTAACTAAACTATTTTACAAAACAGGTTTAGTTTAAACTTAAGTACAAGCATGAGTGTAGCTAAAACAACTTGTTTAGAATCAGTCAAGAGCTAAAACACAATCAATTGATTTTAACCAAGCCACTTGCATGTGGTAGAAAGAGAAAAAGTACATTGCAGGCTGTCACTTTGTGGCCATCCAATTCGAGAGCAAGTGGCCATCAAACCTCAAGCTAATTAGTCATGTGAGTTGCTAAAGCTGCAAGGATGGTTATGACGATGTTCCTAAATGTCCAAGTAGCTAAGGAAGCAAGCCTGTAGGTGAAGAAACCCTCTCTATTAAGGAAAACATAGGCAAGGTCAAACTTGTTTAAGCTTGATGAGCCCAGCTGATAACTGAAAATAATCAAAGTGGTTCCTCTAACTATACTTGACCTAGAACTGACTTTAATGCACATCATGGTTCTATAGGATGTTAATGATCATCCTATATTACAAAATTAGCCCTAAATCAGGTTTAGGTGAAAGAAATAACCAGAAACTCAAACTGAGTCTGAAATAGCCTCAATCTGCAAAGGTTAGGAAAATGAAGCTGAAGCTCCATGAAGAACTTGTCATCATTTAGATTTCTCTTTGTGGCTTGACACCTTAGGAACTTGGCTATCATCCTAACTAAAATTCTGACCCTAGATAAGATTTTAGGTAGTTATTCCACTTAATCTCTTAATATGTGCAGACTGGCACTTCCTAGTATACCTTCCCCTTGGTGAAACTAGACATCTTGGGGAGTCCAATAGAGTAGCACTTGCCTATTAGAGGTCTTGAAAACTCTAAGGATCATACGATCGAAAACCATACTCAACTCTAGATTCGAGCAGGAGAACAAGGACTAAATCTGATTGAGATTTACTTATTGCCTTGGCCTTCCTTATCTTGATTGGTATCTTGGACATGGTTGGGATGCTTTGTTCTTCATCACTTATGTCATGGGATATTACAAAAAGGCGAGAAAATTTATTAGAAAAGACAAACATACTAATAAAAACCTTAAAACTAAATAAAATATTAAGAAATAGAAAAATTTGGGGCTTACGACTAGCAATTATGGCTAATGGCAGCCTCCTATAGAAATAGATAGAGGTTAGGATTTTTTATGGGAAGACTATAGTTTTTTGAGACAGGAAGAGCAGAATATTATGCTATGCATAAAACTATGTCGTTTGAATTAAGACTGTCAAAATCTAACCTGACACGATTACCAACTCAAATTAGGCACACAATAAGGTGGGTTTAGGTAAAGATTAAATAAGTCGACATAGTTTACCTATTTAATTAAATGGGTTGACACGGTTAATCCTTTAGATTAAACAGGTTAGGTTCAATTTTAATTTTCAACATAAAAAGAATACATGTTTAATTCATTTAATTACATGAATTAATAGTGCAACCTGATTAGCTATTTGCTAACCCACTTATTTGTTAAGCATATAAGATTTATAAAATTTGTTTGGAGGGAGGGACAAAAATGGCATATTTCATTTTTTTTTGGAGGGAAGGAAGGGATTGAAAATCTTGAATTTCATTTTTGGTGCAGGTGAAACTCAGGCCCTAACCCGCTAAAAACAACAATTATGAATTTTTCGCCCCTCAAGATTTAACCAAGCCCAACAAACCCTAGCTGTATACGACCCTTACACTCTTTTTGCCTCTCACCAACTTGCACTTTCACTCTCCACTACACATCCACCCATTCCCCCTGCACTAGTTGAGTCTCTCTCTCTCTCTCTCTCTCTCTCTCTCTCTAAAGTCTAACCCAGTGACTCATATCCAAGAATTCAGCTGCCGATAGCCCAACTTAGTTTCTCTCTCTCTCTCTCTCTCTCTCTCTCTCTCTCTCTCTCTCTCTCTGTCTCTCTCTCTCCCCCCCTCCCATCCATTCTCCATTTTTTCTCTCTACCCTTCAGTAGTTTTTCTGCTAGCACCTTCGATCTTGATGCCTCTAGGCTTTAATTGTTGCTTGCAACAATAGTGATAAAGGTGAGATATGTCTTTAACCTTTTTATTCTTGCTTTGCTTTGAGTCAATGCAAACATTGTGGTCAAATTCATCCTAGAAAGTGCAAGTATGAATTTGAAATTTAAAAAGGCATTAAGCAATTGTAAAAGGAATTTTAGAGACATATGCCAACTTGTTTTAGACATTCCTTATACTTCTTTAGAAGTGGACAAGCTAAGTTTGAGTCCCATGGGATTCGTCAATTAATGCCTTTCAGTGTTGTCAAACATGACTTACCATTCTAATTTGTTAAATATGATGGTGTAAAAGATTTGTTGGTGTACTTGAGTCCAAATATGAAATTTGTCTCAAGCACCATGACTAGGCATTATGTGATTAAGCTATTCATTAGGGAAAACGAAAAAACACTTAGTGGTTTTCCATGGGAGCATTGCTTTTACTTTTGATTGTTGGACATATTTATGCATAGTGGTCTCATTTCTTTGATTACCCATTTTATTGATGCTTATTAGGATCTATATAAGAGAATTTTCAACCTTTATTTTATGCCTCCACCCTATAATGGTGGTACCTTTGCTGAAAAGAGTCATGTTTATTGTAAAAAAGTTAGATTCTTGATGGGAAAATGATGTTCTTGACTTTGGATAATGCTTCTTTGAATGACTTGTGTGTTAATATGTTGATAAGTCTTGAAAGCAGTAAATCCCGGAAATTTAAATTGGGAAATCATGTGCCATAGACTAACCTTCCTGGTCTAAGCCAATCAAAATCTTTTCCTCCTTGTCCTTGTTTTCAAAATTTTATATTTTTCCCTATTTCATCTAAGCATGAATTTAAAACTTCATTCGGGTTGTTTTTACTCAAACTACTTATTCTTTTTCGATTCCTTATTATTTATCCTTCCTAGACCCAAATATTTCTTGCCTAATTATGGCAGTTTTATTCACCCATTTATATTTAAATTTACCCCCTAGGCATAACCAACTAATTACCCAATTAGCTAGAAAGAGGAAAATTGACCCAAGATCCATCTTTCCTATTTTATGCAAGGATACTTTACAAAAAAAAAGGAAAAAGAATTACCCTAGCAACCGGTTAGGACTCTTCTTTTCCCCCCTTTCTTTTTAATTTTTTTTGCTCATTTTCCCCCAAGCAAATCCACGACTGCCCCTCTCTCTACTTCTCTCTCTCTCTCTCTCTCTCTCTCTCTCTCTCTCAACCCTAACTCCCCCTCCCCCTCACCGCGCTAGCCATCGCCTGAGCATTAGTTGCTGCCGGCCTGACCACCAAGCCGCCGCCCCTCGCCTCCTCTCTCTCTCTTGGTGGTAAGTGGGGTGTAGCCCCATGCATCCCATGCATACAAACCCCAAAAAGTTTAGGTTTTCTTGTATTTTTCCCTCTAAATTCATGGTTTTGATGTGAATTTCAAGTGGGAAACGTTTGATTTGAGTTTTATGTTTTTTAGATTAAAAATACAAGGGTGCGATGTATTAATCACTCCCTTTCCAAAATTGCATCAAGGTGAGTCTAAGGAGGTTAATTGTTAATCGTATAAATTAAAAGCTTCGACTTTTATTGACTGGGATTATGAAGGAGTAGAGGTAGGGCTGTGGGAACATCACAGGTTAATTGTGAGTGAGATGTTATGAAAAAGCGAGCCAAGGGTGAGTATTGGGATTGAGAAATATGGATAGAACCTGCTGGGCTTAGGGGATAGCACATACCCTGACTTTGAAAAGTCAACCAGGACAGGCCAGTAACCCTAAAATTGTGAAATGTTTAGGGTAGGTTCGTGTAGATGTGCTATGTAACCAATTTTTAAATCGTATGAATTGGAGTAGCGTAGCCTAAGTTATGGTCGAATTACTGGGGACTGTTTAAATCAGAACAGTCAGTGACACTGTAAAAAGAATTAAGAAAACGACTTAGTTAGGGTCAGAATCTGATAAAACCCTAAACATAGGAAGTGTAAAGAACGGACCAACCTTTCGACAATGGGTAAGAAATTTAAATTTCGACTTGGGAGAAAAAGTTATGGGTTCTGTAATTTGGACTAAGATTCTGGTTGAATCTGGATTTAGAGTTGGGCTTCAGTTGGGAGCCTTAGACAGGAGTACAAATTTCAGAAAAATTCCTAAAATTAGGGCAGGGGCTAGAGTTATGGCTGTTTTAGCCCAGGTGCGGAGCTGTAGGCCCAATACTAGTAACTGAGCCTGTAATTTGTACGGATTCTAGGTAACAATTATGCTCTAACCCTTCCCCGAGTTGCTTGAAAAATTGCATGTGCATTGATTATAGTAAGCATCGATTTAAATGCTGCTTTTATGTAATTATGTCATCAGTCAATGGAAGATGACTACATGGTTGGAATTGCATGGCTTTGCTATGTCGAAAGAGTTGGTTCTTTTTTTTTTGGGAATGTTATGTTGAAAATGTTAGTGGTGCATTGTGGTTAAGTCTTAAGGATTGGGTTGAATCCGAATGAACTAGGCATGTTAAATTGATCTTTAATTTGGGAGAGCATGACAGCGATAGTAAGGGCTGGTTATGGGTTGAGACTGTGAACTGGTTATATTGATTGAAGGCCAATAGCCTTCCATGGGAAATAGTGCATGCATTTGAGCGGTCACGTGCCCTGTTGGGACATGGGCCAGGTTGGCGGTAACCATCCATGATAATGGTAGGCCAGGAAATGGTTAAGCAGTAACCATTACAGTCGGCGATAGGCCATGATTGAGTTAAGCGGTTGCATTAAACCCAAGCACCGGCCATGAGACCTAGTGGGGTCACTCACCCTCAAATTTGATTATTATAATGGGATCTTAGATTGTATGTGGACTTCATTGAATCAGATAAGTATGGATGGTTACATTAACAGAACCGAGTAAGTGTGGTCTTGTTGTTCCCTACCCCTAGAATGTTTTCAAAAAGAATTTGTGTACATAGTTTGACTGTTAGGGTTGATTGTTTACTGAGTTTATCTCACTTCATAAAATGTTTTTGTTTTCAGGTGAACTAGTTTTGCATGGGGGTGGGAGATCAAAGTTAGAGCGAGGCCCTAACGTATAAATCGAAGGTAACAAATCATTAGTGGTTTAGAGAAGGGATTGTAATAAACAATTATTTTAGCTTAGTAGTTGTTTCATCAGTAATTGAATCCTTTAAGTTGAAGTTTTATTGAAGAACCTTTTGTATTGATTGTCAATTGATACGCAGCCTGGTATTTCCAAAAAGGAAATATGGTGGTAACACCCCTTAATTAGGTTCCGCTACCATGTAGGTTAGGGTTGTTACAAAAGCATTGTGGCGTTATTGAAAATAAAGGTTTTGTCAAGATGGCCTAACAAAATGGAATTCTACATATCTTATGCTTAAAGTGCCCTTTATTACAAATGGTGTCTAGTCATTTGGAGGTTGTTGATAACAATTTTACCCATTGTTTATGAATGGATGAGTATATCAAAATTGAAAATTTTGTGGTTATTTGAAAGTTTTCTATGAAGTTACTTGTGTTTTCTCGAGGTCCAAATATCCTACTTCTAATCTCTATTTCCTAATGTGTAGAGGGTAAGATTAGTGTTGAAACAGGACATGGAAAGTGGTGATGCTTTAATGCGAAATATGATTATAACTATATTTGCTATGTTTCAGAAGTATTGATCCAAGTTTAGCACAGTCGTGGCTATTGCTAAGATTTTAGACCACTGCTATAAGTATCAATTTGCGGAATGGGCATACAAAAAAGTTTACGGTGATAACCACGATATTAAGCTAAGCTTCTGGAAATATAAATTGTTTGCATTGTATGATGACTACGCGAAGAGTTTTAAGGGTGTTTGCCATCACCTAATCCATCTTCAGCATTGCTTAAGCTAATTTAAATGTGAAACCATAGTCCAATGCATTCATGTAGCTGTGAGTATGATTTCTTTTAGGTGCTAAGTTCATTTAGTGGATCTTTGTATTTTGCTTAAGTTAACTTTGTTGTTGTGTTCCTCATGCAATTTTTTTTATTTTAGCTATTTTCTCCCCAATTTAGTTGTTGTTTCTTTTTTTTTAAAAAACAGTTATTATTCCTTAGATATTAGCTATTTTTTGTTCAATTTAATGATTTTTTTTTAAATTCAGTTGCTTTTTTTAGCTACTTGTGATAAATGACAATTTGAGCATGATACATGCTACCATTTTAGGGGATCTTTACGTACTCTACAGTAATTTTATGCCTCTTGCATCCCTTTTATGTCGGTTGTGTGTTGTCATAGATTTGATCAAATGAATCTCATTATACTAAGTTGGTGATTGATTTTAAGGCCTTTGAGATCAATAGAAGAAGTTTTTAAGGGCCAAAAAGTACCCAACAAGATCGTACCATGTCAAATAAACACGGGCAACCTAGGTGCAAACCCATAGCATGCAGAAGGATCACCTGTCTATGCAATTACAGGGGGCTAACATGGGTTAGCCATGATGATGTAACAGTGGTGGCTGCCATGGTCTAGTCATGGTGGGACCAAGGGTTGTGGTAGTCCAATCTTTTGTTGGTCCACTGGACTTTTGACAATTTGATGTGTTATTTCATTTATAAAGGCATATTTTTGGGCATTTGGGGGCATTCATATATTAACCCATTCAACCATCAAGATAGGTTTAGACTACATTTTAGAGTGAGGGCGAGCAAGTTGAAGGGGGAGATTTATAAGGAGGCTAGATCACATTTGCACTGACAGTTCAAGCACGCTATGCTATGCATTTCTTCTCCATTCTCTTCTCTTTTCTCTATTAGGTTTATTGCTTTCTTGATTGTTAGATTTGATTATGTTAATTCATGCTAGAATTATAGTATTTTGAGCTTGTGTATAAATCAAATCTCGTAATTATCATTTTGGTGGTTTGGAATATTTGAGTTGTTTCATCAAATATTGAAGCATTCATTTGCTTGTGTGAACTTTGATCATTTTCTTGCATGTTTTGCACATTATATGAAGTACTAAAAGCTAAAAATAGATGTTAGAATGCCAAACTTGACATGCTTGAGTGATTACTTGAGAAAGAGTCACTGTTTAAAAAAAACCTATGTTAGCGATTGCATGCTTAATAACTTGAACTATTCAATAACCCTTAAGGATTACACTCCACTCGAAAGAGGAATTTGATACTTTGATTATCGATTTTCAAATTACACAGTTAGGGAAGGCACTTGGTCTTCCGTAGATTGATTGATTCACTTGCCAAGCCCAATTCCAAGACAATTTATCACGAAGATTTTCTAGCATTATGGTTCAAGTTAGACTTCCACATCTCATTACTAGAAAAGAAATTTCTAATGACAAAAAAGTTAGTCGTTAAATGCATTATTTTTCATCTATAAAAGCTTTAACGACTACAAAAATGTAGGTCATTTCCGTTGTTATTGGTCCCGTCATTCATAGTTTTAATGACAAAATGAAAATTGTTGTCGTTGTTCTAACAATGACAAAAAGAGGCATCGCCTTTATTTGTTAACTAATTAACGACGGACGAAATAATAGTAATGATCAAATTGTTCATTGTTCACTTATAAAATAAAAATAAAAAATGACATTAGTGACAACTTTGGTTTGTCGTTATTGCTTGAATAATGATTAATGATGGAATTTTTTTTGTTGAAAATCACAATCACATGATAACAACCAATTATTTTTCTTGTTACTAATTCTGTGGAGCTAATGTCAATTGTGTAATCAATGTAATGGTCCAACGGATTAACTAACTCTAGGAAATACTAGTAATACCAAATTTGCATATATATTTATATATATGTGTATCTTTTGAATTGAAAATCATTAGTTTGCAAGCACACGCTGCAAAATAATATAATAGCAAAAACATCCTAACTCTAGAAAACAACTTTGTAAACTAGAAGTTAAAGTTGTTCTTATATTTGATGTTCAAATACATAAAATGTTTGCTAAAAACATAGGCAAAAACTAAATGATCACGTATCTTCAAAGCAAACAATGGAAAAGCACCAGAACTTAGAGTGAAAACCTATCATCCATAAGTACCTACAAAACAGGAAAAGGTATTAAACATATATTCATGAAGAGAGATTATAATAAATATATACACTAAAAGTTTTATCTACCGTGGTTGACTTCATCTCTTTAGTATAATATTTCTAACCAAAACTCATGTAATCTCCACACTACTTTGAAACAAAAATGATTAGGTGTATTTGGATAAAGAAGCATGTTTTCAAGTCATAAAAATGCATAAACATTGGTACTAAATTTGTGTGCTATGCAACCACAGTAGCATGTAGACAACCACCAGTAACAAGACCTATAACCTATAGTACTAGAACCTGTAGTAACATAATTATTTCTGCACTAATAAGGGCATCATCCTATAACCTGTAGTAGCAGCATCTATTATGCACCAATAACATCATTGTAGCATCAGTTCTACAGTAGTACTATCCAACTGATCTTTCTGTTTTCGAAATTTATGGTTCGCATGCAAATATTGTCGATGACCTATATAACATCGCTTGCCATCATGAGATAACCTCATCAAATGAGTATTCTTTATGCAAATTGGGCATGCAAACTTCCCCTTGGTACTTCGTCAGGACAACATGCCATATGCTGGAAAATCATTGATTGTCCATAACAAAGTTGCATGTAGTTAAAAATGAAAGATAGAACACGCATCGTATGTCTTAACACCAATTCCTATAACTCCTTCAACTCGTCCATTAAGGGTTGCAACTATATATCAATTAAATCATAGGACTACCACAACTGGGAATAAGCATTGAAAGTATCACATTATATTATCTCATGCACAACTCAAGAGGCAAGTTACATGGAATCAATATGATGGGCCAAATGCTATATGAAGTTTTAGAATTTACGGAAGGTTAAAAAACCATTACTAGCAAGGCCAAGTCTGACATTGTGAGGGTCAAAACAGAATCCTTTATACAACTTATCAAATGATTTCCATAAAATAGAATCAGTGGATGCCTCATTATTCCATCTTTCTTTTTTTTATTATGATGCCATCTCATTAAGGAAGCTGTCTTGGGCGACATACAGAACCTTTTAAACTTTTCTTCAATAGAAAATAGCGCAAAGTCTTTTGATGTATTCTTTTGCCATTTGACCTATATTTGTCCTCACTATTAAGCTTATCGGTCTTCCATTTAGATGCACCACACACTTTACACGTATATAACTCCTCATCCTCCTTCCAATATAAATGTACTGTCATTTATACATGAATCAATTTTGTTATAAGAAAGTCCAAGAGGGTAAAGAATTCATTACTCCATCATCCTAAAGTTTTAATAAGGAGTTTTATTAATTTTTGAAGACTTACAACCATCATAAAGAGGATCTTGTGAGTCTTTCAATAGCCTAAAACATATCTTAACCTCAATATTTGGCTCTCTTTCTTGCTTGTCATGGCTGAAGGATCCTATATGATTAAAATCATGATACAAATCCTCCAAAATACTATGCATTTCATCTTCATTTACAGTATCATCATCGTTCATTTGAACAATGGGCTTACTGAATGTCTCCCCTATCGCTTTGCTTGAGTGACTTCACACCTTTCTTCATTAAGGAGTTCATAGCAAGAGAAAAGAGATAGATGTCGGTTTCAATGTCTAAAGACATATTTTCCTCTAAAGAAAGAAAAGATAAATAGAAATTCATGTTTGAAATCCTTGAATATGAACTCTTGGCACCAAAATGTGTACCTTTTGAAAATTCCATAAGCGAAGAGATGCCCATGAACTAGCTCACGACTTCCAAACTCCATGTTGACACATTTCATGAATGGACAGTGGATTGACTCTGTCCCTAGTTTAGTAGAGGCATAATCCACGAAACGTTTCACCCCTTGCTCATACTCTTCGCTAAGGTAGTCTTCAATGTTCATCTAGTCTTTGTTAGGTGCCATTACCTCAAAATTATAGTTGATTTACCGATAAAAAAATACCCAGTATTTAGAAAAAAGGAAGGAAATCCATGTTAGCCTAACTCAAGTCTCATAAACTATGGGCTTCTAAAAATAACATTCGATTTAGATACACTCATGCACATAATTTTCGTAAGCACAGGTTCGCACTCTCTTAATCGTTAGTGTTTAGCATTATGGGGTGTCTTTCAATTCAAACCACTTTTTTGCTCCATATTACCACACAATAATTAACTTCTATTTTGAGTGGTAAGCATTCTATAGGATCGCTCAAATCTATGTTTGCTTTAATTACGTTAAATTCTAGAGCTTATGAGTTCTACTAGTTTCTATAATTATATAAGCATTATAACCACGAAACATCTGCTTCGTCAGGCTAATTTATGCATCAAAGTAAATTGATCTTGATCTTTCACGACTTGGATATGGTACTTCAAATGATAAAGGTTCAAAAATCCAAATAACTGACAAACGTATTAGCTAAAAGAAATAAACAGTATTTTCTAATTCATTTCATGGATTGATTATGTAGTACTTGATTGTAAGTTTAGTGAGTTTTTTCTTTCTCACGTCTAGTATGTAGTAGACAATTTCATAGGTCAATCCTCCCAAAATTAGTTAATGTTTCACATCCTAGACCCAACAACAACATAGAACAAAATAACACTATAAAAGAGCATATAAGGAATAAGGACATAATAGAAACACCTTTTCTCATATGAACAGAATGTGTAGCATTACAAGTAATGGTCAAATCATTAAAATAATAAATACAAAGTAGAAATGAGAAAATGAAAAATTCATTACCTTTCGTGCGAGTATAACAATGAAAGTGTACCACCTTCTTCCTGATCATAACTGATGGAAAAAAATAATACAACAAAAAAGGAAAAAAATGATAACTCATGGCCAAAATAATACACCAAAAAACTATTCAACTATTGCAAAAACCACTCCCACCCACTTGCTATAGCAAACATGACAACAATAGTAGCCGCTTATTACAGTTGCAACAACAAACATGACAACAATACAAAGCAACAACAATTAGAGAAACTAATACAAATGCAATAGATGAGCAACATCTACAGGATGCTAGTTTTCCCCCACTTCTTCTTACACAAGTCTAGGGAGATTTCGTGTAAGGTAGGACATGCTGAGCTTCGTGGGGAAGACCATTCCTTATTTGTATGCTTTAAATTCTCTGTATAACTGATCCAATATTTATTTTAATTTGAAACTACTATTACTTATTTTGACATGACATCTAAATATGATCATAATGTATGACTGATTCATATACAAGATAAATATAAGTCAGCTCAATGTAGTTTAACCAAATCAAATCAGTCCTTTGGAAGGTTTACACTTGGCTCGTTAAATTGAGCCAAGATGAATTTTAATTAAACTAATTTGATCTAAGGAATTATAAAATTAACTTTGACTTATTCGCAATATTACTTTGAAAAGTTTGAAAGTTCTACAAAAAATCAAGCAATTAAACCATTAAACAAGGGTTCGTTTTATTTTTTTGGGATAGAAATAGTTAGTACTATAAATTCGAGTGGGCATGTAAAATACGGATTGGGTACATTTCGATTTTGGGTAAATACTTAATCAGTGTATTTTGGCTTTGGGTAGAATGCGGGCATGATGTATTTCGGTTTTGCAGGTTTCGGATCGACCCAACGGGTCAAGAGCACCATTTTTTATTGTTCCCTCAGCAAATAAAATAAACTATAGATACTCAAGTTATCCAAATCGTCATTGCCATTTCCTTACGATAACCCGATATATAGATCTAGACTTAAATAAATTTAATAAACTATGAACAAATAAACAACTATCAGCTAATTGTAGATTCTTGAGTCCGTAGGGTAGTAATTATGTTGTTCAAATGAACTTAAGTCCAAAACCTTTTGTAAACAAAGTACACGGGCACTACAAATTTCACTATGGTAACTAAAATTAGATAGCATTGCTAAAATCTGTGGCTACAATCCCTCTTTTACCATACCACGATAAGCATAAACCTTGCCATTGCGAAAAAACCTTGCCTCCTTTTACATTATAATTCTTACAAATACTAGACATCTGATGCCTCTTTTTTAATTAATAAGTACTATCTTTTGATTTGAAAATACATGTAGTAGATGAAGTAAAGCTTTTTTTTTAAAACAATACAAAATGTAATTATATTATTACACCTCATAGTAATTACTGAATAAAATTATTCAACTAATTTCTTACAATTGCCATCTCACAAAATTATAACCAGCCCTAACCAAAAATTGAAAGATACTATGCTGATGAACTCTACCAGAAAGTAGCCTATAAATTTGTTTTGAGTACAGATTTTACAGATTGGTTATTTCTCTGGGCTCTAATTGATAAGCATATCAACTAAACCCTAGAAATTAATTGCAACTTCACTTGACATTTGTTTATACACTGGTACCGCACCTACTAATTATCCTACCAAGTTATTAGTGTTATAAACTGTTTATGCAATTCTGTTAGGCAATTAATTAAGTGACCAATGTAATTTAGTTAAACGATATGCTTTTGGTCCACAACTGTAGCAGTTACCATATCCCAGAAAGGTTTTTAAAACAAAACTAGAGAAATTTTGAGTAAATTAATAATTCAACAGAGCCTTAAAACTGAGAAAAGTACTTCCTATTACTCCCTTCAATTTATGCAACTAATGCAACAAAAAAAAAGAGAAAGAAAGAGGGTTTGGTTTTAGATAACAAGTAGGGACCAAATTAGAGCATGCTAAACAGAGCATACAAATGATCAAATACAGTAGTAAACAGTGGAAGTATGCGAAACCAAACCAAAAGCTAGGATGCAAAGGGGACTAGATGGGTGGATGAGAGTCGAAATAAGGCTGTTCTTGGATACAGTAATAAATAGAGTCCATTTGTTTTTGACCAAGATCACAAAATCAAAGGCCTCAAATACACCAACCTACACAAATATAAGAAATCAGATGCACAATTTAAAAATCAAGGAACCCCAGTCGATCAAGATAATATTTTAACCCTAAAAAAATCAAAGTTAGGCTTAACGTGTTGGGGCTTAGAATAGCAAGGTTCTATAAAGAGGGATTCAAAAAGGAGCTCCTTTGGTGTAGATTTTGAGCAAGATCCGATATAAATTCGGATTTTCCTGATATGAAATTTCAACATCTAAATTTCTAAAATCTTTGCAGATCTAAATCAAAATGTTAATGCAAAATCGACAAATTTCAGACCTGAGGAGATTCTAATGTTTCAGATACGAAATCGTGCACTAGGACCTTGATGTGGAGCCACCATTGTCACCGTTGCCATGCTTGAACATCTATGAAAGCCATGGCTATTATCATCGCCATGACCATCACGAAGTTGAAAGCTCTAGATCTAGGTGAGGAAGATCGCAGTCGAGCAAACAAAGAGTAGAGAGTTGAAGAAGGATGACATGGAGATCATAGATTTTAGTGAAGTGAGGCAAGCAATGTGACTTTCCTTCAGTACTAAATTTGCTAATCCATTGACAAGACAAATACTGAATTTGACATGCATGCTACCAACTACCTAAACATCATCAACAAGCAATCATACTCGGCATCCATGACAAATGATAAATCCTTCGATTAATATATAGATCTAATCCTGGCACCTCCTGAACCTAGTTCTAATTCAATATCACTAAAATTCAATCCATAATCTTGACTTTCTAGGTCACAATTTCCATTCATTATTATGGAATTCTTGAAAATTCAATCCATAATCCCTACTTTCTAGATCACAATTTCCATTCATTACTTTGGACTTGAATTTGCGTAGAACTGATGGTGAAGAAAGGAGAGAAATAGAGAGAAAGAGACAAAGAGATTAACGACTTACTTGGTTGTATTATCACTCAACGAGCTGTCTAATCCAATCAAAGCAGTTAGATAGTGGCTACCTTGCTTAAATTACTGTCAATTTTCAGCAAAAAATATGATCAATTTTTAGCGCAAATCCAATTAGCATGGCGTGGGGAACAAGAAGAAGATGCCTCCATGAGTTAATAAATATCAATGCAAATAACTCACAATCATCCATAAAAATCACAAGTTTAGAGAATGAGAAGGCAATCGAGAACGAGCCTAATACAAAGAAGAAATTCCTAAACATAAATTGGAAATTTGGAAGATTGCGTGTTCTTGGCAGCTAGGGTTTCGTGGTGTGAAGCTGTGAGTTGAGTCAAGCAGATTGCAGTTCGATAATTTCTTAGCATTTCTTTTCGGTTTCTTTTCAATGATTATATTCATATATACACACACACACACACACACACACACACACACATATATATGTATGTATATGTATATGTATATGTATATGTATATATGTATATGTATATGTATATGTATGTGTATATATATATGTAAATCAATTTTTTCCCTCTAATTATTGTAACTTAGGGGGGAAATTGTATTTTAATTTTTTAATTATCATTTTGTCTTCCATCCCCACTTTATTTCCATTCTCTTCCACTGACAATCACGATGAACAATATAAACATAATAACGACCTACTTTTTTGTTCGTTGTCTAATAAAGATTTTTTGATAAATTAAATGACAAAAAAATTGATTTCATTGTTATGAAGAATATTTAACAATAAATTTTATATTTGGTCATTAAAACATGTCATTAAAAATCTAGTTTCTAGTCGCGTCTTGAATTGGTTGCCCTATCTTGGTAGTGTAGAACCCGATAGGTTGGCCTACTTGTTGCAGGAGATGACCTTGATATTGCTACAACGTCGCTGTGCATTTAGAATGTTATTTTGCCTAAGTGACTTTATTTTAATGTTTAGGACATTGATGTTGCCTAGGTGACTTTATTTTATTGTTTAGGAGTTTGACTGATACTTAAGCAATGCGTTTGAGTTTATTTCCAAGTATGTTTAGGACGTTTACAAATGTTCAAAGTGTAGAGCTGGAAGTGGATTTGGACAAAACCTAATTTTGATTAATTAGTTTCATTTTTTTTAGCTTTGAACTTGATAACCTTATTTATGTAATATTTGTTGAACTTAGACTATGTTGATTTGTACTGAATTTGCACGTTGGATGTGGTGTTCGATATATATATGTAGCGCTTGGAGTAGGGATTTGAAACATTGAACTTGTTTTTTTTTTTTTTTTACCATATTGCTTCATGCTAGTTTGTAGTTACTTGGTCTCCAACTGATACAATTTTTTATGCCCTTAACACTTGATCTAAGTCATAAGCAAACCTTATATTAATAGCTAACTAGTGTTTTGGGTTTTGTAGGTTGATTGTGAAGAAGAGGCTAAATGGATTATCATTTTGCGTACTTCAAAGTCTAGGAGAATAAATCGTCCAAAAAGGAGCTTAGGACGTGCCAGGCCATGGAAGGTATAGGAAGCAACAAGTCAGTGAAGTGGCACGGGCTACCCGTGCCACCTTTTTATTCCCCCCCTCCAAAAATATGTTGGACAGAGAAGTGACACATCCACGTCGTGCCACGCACCATCCTTGTCTCACTGTACAGTATTGTGACTCTTTAAGGAACAATTACGGCGTTAGAGTTATTTTTTAGGGTTTATCTTTTGATTAGCAAATTTTTCTCTCTCTAGAATGATATTATAGACTCTTAATCTTTATTATGTAGAGTTAAGCACTTGATTCAATTTTGTAGGGTCATGGTTCTTGTCTTTGATTAAGTTCAAATCTCTTTTCCTCTCTTCTACATCCCTAACAATTCCTTATTTTTAAACACTCAATCTTACCCCTAAATTATGGGTAAAATCCTTGGCTTCCATTCTATCAAGGAAATTTACAAAGGGGATCCAGATTTCGAAGGGGCCCCAGAGGAGATCCTAAAGAATGGCCCTTACACATTCTAGGAAGTCTACTTGTTCAAGAATAAAAAGCTTTGTATTCCAAGGAGCTCCTTAAGGGAGGTACTAGTCCGACAAGCTAATAGGGGTGCCCTAGCTAGCCATTTGGGTCAAAATAAGACCATTGACATCCTCAAGGAGCATTTCTACTGGCCTAAAATAGGAGTAGACAATAAGGTAATCACAGCTTGTTCCATTTGTCAGAAGGCCAAAAGCCAATTCTACCAAGGTTTGTAAACCCCACTACTCATACCATTGAAGCCTTGGGATAATGTGAGTATGGATTTTATTATGGCCTTTCATGGGGCAGAAAGAGGGAAGGATGCAATCATAGTAGTTGTCGATAGGTTTTCTAAAATGGCTCACTTCATTCCATGCCACAAAATTAATGATGCATCATACATTGCTGAGCTTTATTTCAGGGACATTATTAGGCTACCTAGTGTGCCTAAGACTGTTGCTTCTGATAGGGATTCTAAGTTCCTATCTCATTTCAAGGGGCATTTATGGAAGTTGCTTGGTACTAAACTCTTGTTTAGTACGATCTATCACCCCCAAATGGATGGCCAAATAGAGGTAACTAATTGGACCCTTACTACTTTGCTTAGTAAAAGTTTAAATGATTTGGATTAGAAGCTTCCCCATGTTGAGTTTGCTTACAACAGGGCTCCCTCTTATGCTACTATACACTTACCTTTTGAGTGTATGTATGGAGTTAACCCTTCACTCCCATTGAATTACTGCGCATTCCAAGTAAGTCATGGGTTAGCTATGATGTTGAAGTAAGGGCTAAGGAAATGAAGAGGCTGCACTTACAGATGAAAGGGCACATTGAGAACACTAATGCAACATATAAAGCAAGAGCAAACAAGCACCGTAAGCAACTAGAGTTCAAGGCCGGGGATCTAGTTTGGCTTCACCTCAAAAAAGAGAGGTTTCCATCCAAAAGAAAGGCTAAGCTCACGTCAAGGGGAGATGGACCATTCAAGATCATTAAGAGGGTAGGTGATAATGCCTACACGCTTCAATTTCCAGTAGATATGGCTATTTCAGCCATATCCAATGTAGGAGATCTCAGTCCTTATGTAGACTGTTTTGAAGGCCCTCAAATTTAAGGGCAAATCCTCTTAAAAAAGGGGAGATTGATGGAGAGAAAGACACCATAGAGGGCTCCCTTAATCCAAATTAAGTCCAAGGCACACATCAACTTAAGGAAGTTCAAGGTAGTCAAGCATTGGGTACTCAAATCGAGGCCTTCTTCTCGTTTATAAGTCCAGAACTTAGCACGATTTTGGATAACATTTTCGTTGGTGTTTCCCAGCCTTTTTGTGGGAAAGCCCTAATTTTTTGGACTCCCTAAGAAGTCTCCTTTTGCATAATGAAGCCTACTTTGGGTTATGGTTGCAACATTTTGGTTAAATAGCCCAAAATAGAAACCTGCTCAGTTTTGGGTCACCCGGCTTCAAAGAATTGGATATTTCTTGACCATCAAGTTGACTTGGGGCTAATTTTGTTGTTTGAGGGGGATTTATAACATCCTGTAGTGACTCTCAATGCTTTAAAATCACCTCTAAATCAAGTTTAGGTTCAAATAACAACTTGTACAAAGTTGGTGTTTACCCAGGTTATCAAGT
Source organism: Carnegiea gigantea (assembly GCA_029747015.1). Classification (NCBI taxonomy): domain Eukaryota; kingdom Viridiplantae; phylum Streptophyta; class Magnoliopsida; order Caryophyllales; family Cactaceae; genus Carnegiea; species Carnegiea gigantea. Next base: position 19,262 of record JAKOGI010001674.1, read on the forward strand.
TAAAACAAACTACTTTGACTTTGTGATGGTTTGCCTACAAATGGTAGCCTTAAGCACCTACTTCTTTTCTTGTGTTAGATCCTTAAGCATCCAGGGACACCGTCATGATGTTTCGACAGCTTTCGAAGCCAAGTGGACCATTAATCCAACAAAGAGATCACTAGGTTCACTTGGATTGCCCAACCGCAAAGCACATCACATTAATAGCCTTTTCCTTCTCTAGCATGTGTAATTGGCTTTGTTTTAATAAGTTAATCATGTTTTGGCTTGAATGATTGTGAATTAAGCCAGATACGCTGGACTCATGATTTGTAATCACTTAGCTTACTTTCTATTTAGGAGGAAACTTATGCTTAAACTTGATTGGAGGTTTCCGAAGCATTAAGGGAAGTCTTTGGTGGGAAAAGGGTGTGAGCTACTTATTTAAAGGACCTCCTTACTAGTTTTTAGTATTAAACATTTGTGTGAAAATAACTCCATTGCCGAACTCTGAGTTCCCCTTAAAATCTCCTTAAACCACCTAATTTAGCTTATTAACTGAGTAGCTTCCTTTAATCTAAACTTGGTGGCATTGCTGTTACAGTGTAAAGGGTGGATTCCTTAACTAGTTCAGGTGGTGGCTGAGCCTTTATCCCATTTATATCCCTTGGTTCTTATTGGTGAGTAAGATGGTATAACTCAAAATTAAATTCCAGGAAGTTTGATTTAGTTTTGATTGAGCTCATACATCATTAAGAAACATAAGGATGTACTTATTCCCACAAGAATCCAATCTAGGTGGAGGGCATGGCATTGACTATTAGAAATTAAATTCTCCTACTGGAAATGATCATTTCCTTCTACCCTTTGTGGACTAAATGTTAGAAAGGTTGGCCAGATGAGCTTTTCGTTACTTCCTTAATGGATATTCTGATGATAACTAGATCACTATTGCCCCCAATGAGCAAGACAAGACCATATTCACATGCCCTTTTGGTACTTATACCGTTACAATGATGTGATTCGGTATATGCAGTGGCCTGACCACCTTTCGAAGGTGTATGATATCCATATTTTTTTATTACTTAACTAATGACTTGAAATTTTCATGGACGACTTCTCTGTTTACAAAGACTCTTTTAATGATTACTTGACTGACTTGGGAAAAGTTTTAAGGAGGTGTTAGGACAAGCATTTGGCCTTTAATTGGAAAAAATGTCTTTTCATGGTAAATAAGGGGGATTGTTTTGGGTGACATCATTTCTAGTGAGGGGATAGAGGTAGATAGAGCTACTGTAGATTTGATTACAAACATTTCCCTCCCCCCTTGTGTGAAAGATATAAGTTCTTTTCTCGAAACATGCCAGTTTCTACTAGAGATTTATTAGGAATTTCAGTAAGATTGCTAAACCCATGTCTTCACTCCTAGCTAAGGACATGTCGCTCTACTTCTTTAAGGAGTGTGAAGTGACATTTATGAAGCTCAAGGAGGCATTGACCTTCGGCCCCATCTTACATGTTCTAAGTGAGGGTAACAATTTGAGCTCATGTGTAATGTGTCTAATTTTGGGGTCGGGGTAGTTTTGGGTCAAAGAATTGGTAGGAAACCCTAGGTAATTTATTATCCGAATATACTTTGAATGAAGCACAAATAAACAACACCATTATTGAGAAAAGGTTTCTAGCAATTGTTTCTGAATTTAAAAAGTTTAGACCTTACCTCATAGGATGGGATTGGTTGCACTGAGGAAACACGTTTTCAATGCTAAGCCTAGACTCATACGATGAATAGTGCTATTCTAAGAGCTCAATTGTGAAACTAAAGACAAAAAAGGTTTCAAAAAATCATAGTGAACCATCATTTTAGGACTGTCTTTGAGGATACATGCGAGACCCGCATTCTTAAATGTTTTCCTGTTAAACAACTCTATAGTGCTCAATTGGAGCCATGGTATGTTGATATTTCAATTATTTGGCCGTAGGAGAAATGCCTAGGGAGTGGACAAAAGATTTTTGATACTTGCCTACATTAGTTAGATTTTTCATATAGGATGACCCCTATTTATTCAAATATTTTCAAGACCAAACATTATGCAGCGTATGCCTGATGATCAAATGTTTAGTGTCATATATTTTCATCATAATCACATATGTGGCAGACACTTTAGTGGAAGGAAAACCACCACAAAATTTCTCCAATCTAGTTTCTATTGACCAACCCTATGTAAGGATGCCCATGAATATTGTAAATGTTGTGTGCATTATCAGCAATTTGGCAAACTAAGTAGGAAGGACATGATGCCCCTTACCCTCATCATTGTAGTTGAAATATTTATGTGGGTTTTATGGGGCATTTCCAATTCATTTAGGAATGATTACATTCTTGTTGTGTTGATTATATGTCGAGTGGGATGAAACAATGTCCTTGGCTTTATGCACTATCTAGTGTTCCAGGCTCACTCGACCAAGGAACCTCTCCTAGCACACTTCCTAAGTATTAACCTCACAATACTTAGCTACTGAAGTAATTTTCCCAACTTATTTGTTATAAATATGTCTTTCAAATGTTGAAATGAACAATAAGTATAGAAGAGAGTATTAAGGAGGATTCCACTTTAGCTCTTTTCACATTGTAGTTCTTTCCTATGTCTTACCATTTGCTTCATCTCTGCTATTTATGGATTTCTTAACTATTGGAGCAGTACTTGCCATTTCGTTAGTGTATTCAATGCATAATCCAATGTCTTTGATTTCAACCTTGGTTTTTCCAAAGCAAGCTCTTAATTGATGAAAATATTGGATCTTTAATGCTGAGAGAAGAACTTGATTTGATCTCTAAAGATCTCACCGAAATTAAGCGAAATACTTTACAAATGAACTGAATAGTGATTTAATACAACTTTCATAAATTGGATCAAAAAAATCTTTACAAGATCTTGGTTGATAAATAATGACATATCGTATTACAAAAATTGAGTCCACTCAGATGTTGCTCAGAGATTCTTTCCAGAGAAATATATCTCAAGGATAATATAAGATCACATATATATCATTTTTACAAAAATGATTCCGCTAATACCAAAGTCAAATATTCTAATTTTGACATTGGTTTTCTGCAGAGACATGATAAGTTAGTATATAATAGTTTAATATACTCAGAGTATGCTTTTGTCTTTCACTCAAGACACCTAATATCCTTGAGTTATAAACAACCAATGTCTTTGCACTTACATTGAGGTCTTCAATCTCCCCCATTTTAATGAAAGACAAAACTAAATTTAAAAGGTATATTAAGCATGTGAGAATAGCAAAATATAGCATATGTAATATAACATAGTCAAGAAAAGAGGGCACCTCTAGTCACCTAGCTGTGAACACTAGAAGCTTTCAAAGCCTTTCATGTAGGTTTTGATCATTCAGCATCAACGTTCTTGAGTCCACACCAGTTCTACCCCATTTTGACTTTTGTTATAAGGGGCGAAATCATAAAAAATGTTGGCAAACATTATTTAAAGACAACCAAATTGTTCAAAAACATTAACAAAGAAATTATTTTTGTTAACAGAGAGAGAGAGAGAGAGAGAGGAGGGGAGGGAGAGAGCATCATACTTGATCAGTGGAGGAGACATCTAAATGGGGGGCTGGAGCATTTGACCTGGGTTCCTCTATAGCCTCTGGTACACCAATCTCTTCCTCAATGTTCACCTCCTAAACCACCTCAAGATGGGCTGTCTTCAATGATCCTTCCTTTACCTTCAGATCTACTATTGAGCCTGGATGCATATAGAGCTAAATCCTCTCACACCCCTTTGAGATCAACCAATGTTTTCTTAATCTTAGCTTGACTAACTTTAAAATTAATAAGCTCCCCCTTAATCTCCTTATGATTAACTTTATACCATTCTATCTAGGGAGGAGAGACAACCTCAAGATAGGGGTGAGGTGTGGGAGTCTCAATGCCATTCGGGGAAATCTCCTCCTTATGTTTCTAATGATTAGAGGAGAGATGTTCAAATTTTAGGCTCTTGAGTGTGTTCTCATTGATGTTAAGGGTCTTAGTGTTAAGCCATTCTTCTACCTTAAGAGAGACTTGGAAGGAATTAAAGGTATGAGTTAGAAGATTTGAGTAGGCCAAAGGATAATTCCATGATATTGTAGACCTTGCTTATATACTTGAGGATAAGTTCTATAAAATCAACAAAATATTCCTCCATAATGTAGTGGAGGGTTTCGTAGAGGGTGTCATTGGTGGTTTCTTTTGATGATCCTTGAGGATAGATGGTCCTGACAATGATGTATTATAGGATCTCAGGGTCTGAGCAGAGGGTAGTATAAGATTAGTTGGTCTTCTTAATGTTAGCTGGGTTTGCATACTTTTAAAGAAAGAGTTGGTGGGATTTGGCTGATTACGTTGGGGAAAGAAATTTTGGGGGGTCAGGATAGATTAAAAATCTTGTCAACAATAATAGGTTCTTCCCCTACCTTGAGTTTCAACTTTCTCCAAATTGGTATAAACAAGTCAGACTAACTGAGGGTATATTTCATACTCGACCTCATATAAACCCATTTCAGCCTAGATTTTCCAATTTTTTAATAAAGGAAAATTGTGCTGTTTTTAGAAAGTCTAAATCTGTGGATTCACGAAATACCAAATCGTTCTTAACCACATAGTTGAATCTTTGTACCCTTGAGTTTGTGAACCACTCAATGGGAAGTTCAGGGAGTCTTAGATCTTCTAAAGACTCAAGTTCAGAAATAGAATTACTAGAATTGGTAGATATTTTAACCTTAGAGTCTGAAATTGTGGTTGCCTCTCATGACTTTGGTAAGTGACACCAACTGGCACCATTTGTTCATTTAGCATGGGTGGCGAAAGCTTCAGCAGGGGCTCCTCCTTTTATGCTTTGAAGACATGGTAGTGATTGCTTTCTTAGACAAGAGAGAGAGTAAGAAAGGTGAAATTTGTAGGTTTGGAGGTGAGGGAGGGGACTAGTGAAGAAGTGGTTGTACTATTGAGGCCCAGGCATGCCTTTTTTTTTGAGAAGAGGGGGGAGAAAAAGAGAGCGGGAGGTGGTCATTTTTGGAAGGTATGAGAAAGGTATTTAATTGATTTAAATTCCCACGTTCTAACTACTTTCCATAATTGACATGTGAGACTGAAATCCAAAGTCTGAGAACACAGATTTGATCTGGACTTGGAGATGATGTCTCACTAGCTGGTCTAATGTCATTAGCGATGACCTGCAACACTTTATCACATTGGACTTTTTGTTGAGGGGGATCCCTCAATTCATGCATCCATTTTCAACATGTCAAGTTCACTTTAAATAAAATTTAACTGATCTTTACCAAGTGATTTTGATGAAAATGTTAGCCAATTCTAAATTTGAGGGAATAAATTCAAGAATGATATTATCCTTCTCAACATGATCTCGTATGAACTAATGTATGCCTTCAATATGTTTGGTTCTTGAGTGATGGATTGGATTTTCATGATATTTATTGCACATATATTATCACATCGAATTGGAACTTTTTGAAAACTAAAACCAATGTCTCATAGATATTGTGTGATCTAGAGTAATTGAGTACAACATGCTCCTGCTATTAGATATTCATTTTCAATAGTTGATAAAGATACTAAGCTTTCTTTATTTGAATTCCTTGAGACTAATGAGTGTTTAAGGAATTAGCAGTATCCTGAGGTGCTTTTTCTATCTACCTTGTAGCTTATTTAATCTACATCTGAGTATCTAATAGATTGAAATCTCCATCTTTGGGACAGCATAAACAAATGTCCTTGGTTCCTGCAAGATATCTGATAGTGACTACTACTATGGTCATAATCACATGGGTGTTGTAGTATACTAAAGGTGTCGTTCCCATGAGGATCAATTGTAATCTATTGAGTTCTATCCTTTTAAAAGTGCTAAGCAAGCAATTTCAATTAAGAATTGAATAACGGTATAATCTATTTCAAGAATTCAATCAATTAAAAACATTTGGGACTGGTTTCACCTTAAAAAGATGTGAATCAATGCAATATATCATGTACTTGAACTATTATGGGGAATCAAAACGGGTTCAATCGCATATAGAATTCAACCTTCTTTCAAAAAAAAAATTAAATTGCCTTAACTAACATGTCATTCTTTCAAATGCCATTGTTTACCCTAAGTTAAAGATCTTTGATCACTAGAAGTTCTCTTAAAAGCGAAGCTTTTTCAAGTATTGATAAAAGTCCTATCTCATCAATCAAATAAAAAGTTTCAGCTTTTTAGTACTTCACTTAACTATTTAGAATTAGCAAATGAATTTGGCCAAAATCTAAACACAACAATTACACACATAAGATAGATTTCAACCAATCCCAATCAAGAACAAGAACAATTGCACCTATATTATCACATAGAATTGGAACTTTTTAAAAACCAAAACCATTGTCTCATAGATATCGTGTGATCCAGAGTAATTGTGTACAACATGCTCCTACTATTATATATTCATTTTCAATAGTTGATAAAGATACCGAGCTTTGTTTGTTTGAATTCCTTGAGACTAAGGAGTCTTTAAGGAATTAGTAGTATCCTAAGGTGCTTTTTCTATCTACGTGGTAGCTTGCATAATTTGTATCGAAGTGTCCAATAGATTGAAATCTCCATCTTCAGGATAGCATAAACAAATGTCCTTGGTTCCTGCAAGATATCTGATAGTGATTACTACTATGGCCGTAAGCGCACGGGTGTTGCAGTGTACTAAAGATATCGTTCCCATGAGTACTAATTGTAATCTATTGAGTTCTATCATTTTAAAAGTGCTACACAAGCAATTTCAATCAAGAGTTAAATAACACTATAACCTATTTGAAGAATCCAATCAATTAAAAACATGTAGGGAATTGTTTCATGTTGTTAAGATATGAATCAATGCAATATATCATGTACTTGAACTATTATGGGGGATCAAACAGGGTGCAATCGCATATAAAATTCAATCTTCTTTCGAAACAAATTGAATTGCCTCAACTAACAAGTCATTCTTTCAAATGCCCTTGTTTACCCTAAGTTAATGATCTTTGACCATTAGAAGCCTCTTAATGAGCGAACCTCTTTTAAGTATTGCTAAATCAAGTCCTATTTCATCAATTAAATAGTAAGTTTCAAAGCGAATGAATTTGACCAAAATCTAAACACAACAATTACACACATAAGATAGAATTCAACCAATCCAAATCAATAATAAGAACAATTAGATAAAAATGAAAGATTCAAACATCAATACTTGACTAACAGTCCCTAGATTGAGAAAACTACACACACATTTTCAAATCAACAAAACTAACAGAGTGTTGAGAGAAGAAAACTTAGCGCAATTAGAGACCCGTCAAGGGTTTCCCAGCTTCGCAAGGCCTCCAAAAAGCAAGTAATTCTTCAACATTCACACCCCAAACTACTAAAAATCTAAGCTAAACCGGAAAATATGGAGAAGGAATAAAAAACTAGAAAGAATAGTTCCCTTCTTTGCTTTGTCCTGCACTTCTTGTTGTGAAAATGACCTTATTTATAGAGAAACACAATGAACCTTCGGGGAGTTCGTTGTGGGACTTGACTTGAAATCCCGACTTCTTGTGCGATTCTTGCCTCCTTCTTTGATGCCATAATGGTGTAATGTGGATGGAAAAATAAAAACTTGAAAAATAAACTAAAAAGGAAATGCTAAAAAAATGCTAGAAAATATAAAATTAGAGAAATTAGAAGCAAATAGTCAAGAAATCTGGAAAAAAAATGGAATCTGGAAGAAGAAAAGTAAAATGGAGCTGTGAAAGTTGTGGGTATAGTGATGGGAAAAATGGAAGAGAAAAAAGGCTTGAAAGTGAAACATAAAGGGAGAAATAGGACCAAGGTGAAGAAAGGAAGTAAAAAGATTAGAAATTTGATGAAATTTAGTGGAAAATTGAAGGTTTAAGGTGTAGTGGTTATGGAGGTTTTACAGAGCGAATGGAGGGTTTAGAAAGAGGGTGTGTCGAGTTTGAGGAAGAAGATGAAGAGAATTGAGTCAAAGAGTGTTGAAAACCCTTGACCGCAGACTTAGCGCTCATCACGGACTGTGGTGGTGGCCATGGACAGTTCGTGGTCATCTCTGGTCCTGCTCTCTTGTGTTTTTGTCTCTGTTTTTTTTTTTTTTTGCTTTTTCTTTTTCTTTAAAGCCTTCATGGACCATGGTGGGTCTGTGGGGGCTCTTAAAAAAACTCTATTTCTCTTATTTTCTTTTTTATGTTAATCGATTTCTAGTGAAGGTTTTAAAGTCTAAAAAAACAAAATACAATAAAAAGGGTACATATAAAAGGGAAAAAAGGTAAAACAAACACTTCGGTTGCCTCCCAAGAAGAGCTCATTTAAGGTCAGGAGCTGTTCCACTTCTTATTCAATGAAAACGTGGTTGTCGTTTTCATCGGGAACCACGAAATTAAAATCTTTCAACTAAAGGTACCACCTTAGATACTCAGGTTGGATATCCTTCTTCAACATCAAATGACACCATATCGTATTGTTAGCATACAAGACAAATCGATAGCATGCTTCATCCTACGGAGTACCATCATAATGTTCAATCCCAAGATCGAAATCACAATCGAAATCGACTCCTTCCATAGGAGGTGTAGAAAGAACTATTTAGACGAAGCTGCAAAAATCACTTATGGAAGATTCATTAGAAGTATAGGCCTCAACGTCGGGTATGCTAGATGGCGTAGGAGCAGAAAGCTCCACCTTAACATAACCTTGGTCAGGATCCTCATTAGAAATCCAATCAGACTCAGAATGGTCAGGACGACTCCAACCATCCTCCATTTCAATTTCAGGAGAAAGGGGGAGTACATCGATTAGGGAAGGGTTAGGGGAAACAACTTTCTCATCTACAACTAGCATAAAACCCCCTACGTCAAATGTTATCCGCTCCCCTTTTACATCAATAATGCAACCTAAAGTAGCCAAGAAGGGCCTACCAAGAATAATTTGGGCGTCATCGGTCTCTATCATATCAGCAATGATAAAATCTTCTAACACCCATAAATCTCCTATTTTTACGGGCACGTCCTCCAATGTATCAAAGGTTGCGTTTTAAAACCATCTGCTAATTGGAGTGAAAAGGGTGCAGTTCGCAATGGTCCTAAATGAAGTTTATCAAACATAGAGTAGGGCATCAAACTGACACTTGCACCAAGGTCACATAGGGATCTTTCAATTTTCATTTTTCCTATGGCACAGGGGATAGTAAAACTACCTGGGTAAGGAAGCTTAGGTGGAAAGACTATAGGAATCTCAAAGCTATCATCTTCTATAAAAGTTATGTTCTAGCCACTATTATTTCTCTCCTTACTCTCAGCCATGATCACTTCTCGATCCTCCTCAAGTGGTATGTCCTCAAGATCCTCTACCTCTTCTTTTAAGGTAACACAATTTACAATGCTCACGTGGGTTAGATTCGGGTTTGCTAGGCAGTCTACTTGGAGGTATAGATGAAGGCGTAGCTTGTTATGCCATTTGGACTTCCAACATCTTGTTGTGAGTAGTAAGCACATCAACCTTAGAGGCTAATTGCTTAATGTACTCATCTTGCTTTTGTTAAGGTAAAAGCAGATTCTCCATCATAGACTGTAAGTTGAATTTTTGAGGTCCTTGTTGAGGATAGGATGGTCTTTGAAATCCAGAACGTGGTCTAAACTTCATTTAGGGCACGAGTAGGGTATTAGACTTACAAGAGAAATTGGGGTGATTTCTCCAACCTGGATTATACGTGCTAGAGAAAGGGTCATTTGTTGGTCTAAGGTTGTAATTGTTCTTATAATTGACCTGATCAGTTACATGTTGGCCAAAAGGGCTACCCACTTTATAATGAATAGTCAAATGATCAACTTATTCACATATACCACATGATGGGAAAGGGGTACTTAAACTAATGGAATTAACATTCAAGCATTCCAACTTTTGAGACATAGTATCAACTTTAAGAGAAAGTATAGAAATAGCATCTAATTCTAGCTTACCTCCAACCCAGTTGTGTTGGGCTCTCTCAGACAACCATTGGAAATTGTTAAGGGCCATCTCTTCAACAAGATTATATGTTTCATCTTTAGTTTTGTTCATAAGGGTACCTCCTGCTGCCGCATTGATAGCAGACCTCAAGGATTGGGTGACTCCATTATAAAATTTTTCCATAATCATCCATCTTTGAAGACCATGATGAGGGCATAATCATAAAAGATCCTTGAATCGCTCTTACGCTTCATAAAGAGTCTCATCTTATTTTTGAGAGAAAGTAGTAATTGGATTCTGCAGGCTTACCGTCTTATTCGGAGGAAAGAACTTGGCAAGAAAGACTTTTGTAAGCTCATCCCATGTCGTTATGCATCTTGGAGGCAACGAGTGAAGCCACACCCTTGCCTTATCCCTAAGTGAAAAAGAAAATAGGCGCAAGTAGATGGCATCAGTAGAAACTCCATTGTGCTTTAGTGTAAGACAGACCTCTAAAAAGACTGACAGGTGTAAGCTTGGATCTTCTAGCGGGGTACCTCCAAATTGAGATTGTTGTACCATGGATATGAGGGCTGGTTTGACCTCAAAGTTGTTTGCTTTTACGTTTGGCTGAGCTATGCTTAAGGAAATGCATTGAACTCCCGGTGTAACAAAATCCCATAGTGTCCTTTGGTCACCTCCTATTCCTGCCATTGGTGAAGAAATTACTTAAGCCTTGAGTCTTTGGCTTCTATACTTAATTTCTTCCTTCTAGAGCGAAACGTCCTTTCGATTTCTAGATCGAATTCAAATGGAAAGGGACCTCACATATAAAGTAGGAATCTGCAAAAAGGTAACAAAACTATAAACACAAATCAAAATATAAAGAAAATAATAAAATGCCTAGTACATTTTATGAGGGCTAACTCAATGCCCACAAATTTGGTCCCTGGTAACGGCGCCAAAAATTTGATGGTGATCACTACTACGACCTTATCCGCACGGGTGTTGTAGTGTAGTAAAGATATTGTTCCAACGAGGACCAATTGTAATCTATTGAGTTCTATCCTTTTAAAAGTGATAAGCAAGCAATTTCAATTAAGAGTTGAATAACACTATAACCTATTCGAAGAATTCAATCAATTAAAAACATCTAGGGAATTGTTTCACCTTGCAAAGATGTGAATCAATGCAATATATCATGTACTTGAACTATTATGGGGGATCAAAACGGGTGCAATCGCATATAGAATTCAATCTTCTTTCGAAACAAATTGAATTACCTAAACTAATAAGTCATTCTTTCAGATGCCCTTGTTTAGTCTAAGTTAAAAATCTTTGATCACTAGAAGTCCTCTTAACAAGTGAATCTCTTTTAGGTATTTCTAAATCAAGTCCTATCTAGTCAATCAAATACCAAGTTTCACCTTTTAGTCCTTCACTTAACTATTTAGAATTAGCGAATGAATTTGGCCAAAATCCAACCACAACAATTACACACATAAGATAGAACACAACCAATTCCAATCAAGAATAAGAACAATTAGATAAAAATGAAAGATTCTAACATCAATACTTGGCTAACAATCCTTAGACTGGGAAAACTACTCACACATAGTCAAATCAACAAAACTAATAGAGTTTTGAGAGAAGAAAACTTAGTGCAATTGGAGACTCTTCAAGGGTTTCCCAACTTCGCAAGGGCTCTAAAAAGTAAGCAATTCTTAACACTCACACTCAAAACTACTAAAAATCCAAACTAAACTAGAAAATATGGAAAATGAAAGAAAAGCTAGAGAGAATAGTTCCCTTCTTTGTGGTGTTCTGTGCTTCTTGCTACGAAAATGGCCTTATTTATAAAGAAACACAATTAACCTTAGCCACACGATGAGGGAAAACGAACAAACTAGTAGTTATGCCTCCACCACGGACCATGGCCTTCACCACGGACAACATGTAGTGGGTTTTGTCTCGATGATTTTCTGTTCTTTCGCCCTTCTATGGGCATGGTGACTTAAGGATGTCCGTAGGGAGTCAAATTGCACTCAATTATGGTCAACTTTGGGGCAAAATGGTCTAAAAACCTGCAAAACACAGAAAAGAACCATACTCGAGAGTAAAACCCAAAAAGTGTATAAATTATAACATAAAGCACATAATTCTCCCTAAAAACGACATAAAATGACCTCAAAATGATATACACTTTAAGCACTTATCAATATATGAACATTCTTTTGACAACTCTTAAATGTGATTAGTTAGGGGCACTTTGGAATCAAGCACATAGGCATATGCTAAACATAATATTTGGTTTACTTGCTGTTAGATGAAGCAATGAGCTAACCATTCCTCTATAGGCCTTTTCTTATGTTGACTTAAAACTTGGGTCATGGTCCAACTTTGAATTCAATGTCATTAGGGTGCTAGCATACTTATGATCATGAAGCTTGTATTTCTTCAAGAGTTCTCTCACATACTTACCTCGGTTGTTAAATATACCATCTTCGTATTACTTGACTTGAAGCCCTAGGAAGAGGTTGAGTTCTCTTGCCATACTCTTATCAAACTCCTTGCTTATCACAGTGGAAAACTCTTGACATAGAACATTGTTCATAACACCAAGTATGATATCAGCTATATAAACTTGAATAATGAGGAAGTCTTTCCCCTTTGTTTTAATGAAAAGGGTTTCACCAATCTTTCCTTATAGGAAATTATTTTCCAAGAGAAATTTGCTAAGACATTCATACTAAGCTCTTGGAGCTTGTTTTAGGCTATAAAGAGCTTTATGAAGCTTGAAACATGATTTAGAAATTCAGGATTTTTAAAACCAAGGCGTTACTCAGCATAAACTTCTTCATTTAGAAAACAATTTAAGAAAGCACATTTAATAGGGATGAAGTGACTGAGGATCAAGTCAACATCCTAGCGGTCAAAGAAAGTCATGGAAAAACTCTAAATGTACAAGGAATAGCTCAATTTATCAAATACATTTTAGTGCCCAAATTGTCTGAGAAGGCTTGGACTGACACGATTTTGTAAGCTTGACTATTCAAGTTTAAAAGGCATTTAGGGAGCTTTAATTCGACCTTTCGGGAACTGTTTTATATCAGATTTGAGGGCATGCAAAGAATTCTAGGTTATGTCTTGAAGAAATGAGTCAAATGGGATCATTTTCAAAATGCTGCAAAAACTGATTAACCTGAGCCACCTGCATCTTTTGGCCTATATATTCCAAAAGGATGCTCCATAGCAAGTCTAACTTAAGCCATCTAAAGTAGAGATGGCAATATTTCTAAAGACTCTTATTGGAGCTAATGTGGGCAAATATTACAAAAGATATAGCTTTTTGAATTATGGAGTAGTGCACTAAAAGTGATAAACAATCTGTCACTTTCACCTTTTCTACTTGCTACCTTTTTGGTCTCTTTACCCCCATTGGGTGCCCTATTTGAATCCCTAGGATGAATGTAACAGTCCTAAGGCCTCTCCTATCTATTTGTATTCTTCCTTAAAGTTGTAACATTCAGATTTAATATTAATCAAAGTTGTGTTCAAGTGAGTGTTAATCTAACTTAGGTTGGTGTGTCTTATCCCAAAGGGCTACTAAGAGCCCTAGTTTGTTAAAGGTGGTGTGTCTTATCCATTGTTAAGGTAGTTTATCCCCTTACTTTCTCACTCAAATCGCTTCTCATTCTAGCCAGTTACAGTTTTCCCTGTTTTCTCTCTTCTCTTAAGTTCTCTTTTAATCTCTCTCACTTAAATATCTCATTCTCCACTCAAGGCACAATATATTTGGTATCAGAGCCTAGCTACCCTCTTGGGTGAAGCTTCCAACCCCAAATACAATGCTTTGAGCCCAAACACAAACCAACCCACAAAGAACATGGTTTGCTCTACTTTCAAAATGATTAGAAGTATGAGTTCAGAAGAGATATTTAGGCTCTTATGAGAAATTGTGAATAGGATAGGAGCCAAAATAAGTACTAGAAGAAGAAACTACCTAATTCTATGAGAAACAAAAGAAGAAACCTTCAAGGTGCTTCATCTTCTATCCCATTCGAGTCCTACCAAGAGGATGAGGCGGAGGAGAGAAACCCCTTTGCTTCCTTAAGTAAGGAGGAGAGTGAGGCTAAGTAGAAACTGTAGGGTTCCCAACCATTTCAAAGATATTAAGGTTGAGATCCCAAAATTTAAGGGCTGTTTGGACCCGGATGAATTCCTTAAGTGGCTCCAAACCATTGAAAGAGTCTTTAAGTACAAGAATGTACCCAAAGACAAGAAAGGGAAGCTTGTGGCTCTCAAGATAAGGAAGTATGCTTCCTTGTGTTGAGAAAACGTGATCAAAAAGAGGGCTAAGAGAGCAAACCGAAGATTAGAAGTTGGGAGAAGATGAGATTGAAACTCAAAGATTGTTACCTCCCTCCTTGTCTTCAAGACAACTATTCAAAACTCTATAATCTATAGCAAGGGAGTTTGAGTGCTAAGGAGTATATAAGGGATCTTAAAAAGCTCTTGATCAAGTGTGACTTCAAGAAAGTGAGGAGCAAACTATTGTGAGATAATTGGGTGGATTGGAGCCAAGGTAGGCTACTGTGGAGGAACTTCAACAATATTTCACTTTTGATGATGTTTGTGTTCTTACTCATCGAGTTGATAACAAAAGAAGTCTAAACCCCCCAAAAGAGACCCACCTAAGCTTCCTTTCACCAAGAACTCACCGTTCAACAAGGGGAGTTTCCAACCCCCTCCTAGTCCCATGGTTTCCTCTTCTAACCCACCACAAAAAAACCCTTCTCCACAAAATAAGCCTCCCTTCGGATCTAACTCAAATAGGAGGTGTTACAAGTTCTAAGGCTTGGGCCATATAGCCTTGGAATGCCCAAACCGCAGAGTGATCACCTTGGCTAAGTATGAAGAAACTCAAGTGGAGGAACAAGAGCAAGACAAGGGTCTGTGCTTTATGGAAGGCATAGAAGAAGTTGTGGAAGAGGCAGATGAAGGAGAATTGCTAGTCCTAAGGAGGACTTTGAGTGGTCTCAGGGCAACTAAGATAAGCAAAGGGAGAAGCTCTTCCATTCAAGGTGCATAGTTAAGGGGAATGTCTGCACACTTATCATCGATAGTGGGGGTTATACTAACGTGGCATCTTCAAGCATGGTGGAGAAACCCAACCTCCAAACGACAACTCACCATCATCCCTATAATATTTAATTGTTAAATCAAGGTAAAGGCCTGCAAGTTAACTCTAGATGTCATATTTCCTTGAGTATTGGCAAGAGTTATCATGATGAGCTATGGTGTGACATTATTCCTATAGATGCTTGCCATATATTACTAGGGATACCTTGGTTGTTTGAGTGGAGGGTTATACATGGTGGGTATTTTAACACTTACTCTTTCACTAAGTATGGGAATAAGATCACCCTAGCCACATTTTCCCCTTCTCAACTCACAAAAGCCAAGCCACAAAAGAACATTAACCAAACTAAAATGCTTCTTACCCTATGAGAACCTTTTCTTAAGGCCTCACAACACGAGTGTAAGGCTTACTCTTATGTCTTCTCAGATGAAATATGCCACAACCTCCCTTCAAAAGGTCCATCTGACATCACATTGATCTTATTCTCGGTGTATACTCTAAAACAAACCTACCTATAGGATGAACCCCATGAAAACTATAAAAATCCAAAGGTAAGCAAAGGAGTTGATAGCCAGGTGTCTTGTGAGGGAAAGTTTTAGCCCATGTGTTATGCCTCCCTCGTAGTCCCTAAGAAAGATAGTTCAATGAGGATGTGTGTGCATAGTCGTACCATAAATAAGATTACCATTTATTATAGGCATCCCATGCCTAGATTGGAGGACATGTTAGATGAGCTTTATGGTTCAAGACTCTTTTCCAATGTTAATTTAAGGAGTGGTTACTACCAAATTTGGATTAGAGAAGGCAATGAATGGATAACTATATTTAAGACCAAAAGGGGGTTGTATGAGTTATTATTCATGCCCTTTGGCCTTTCTGATTCCCTTAGTGCCTTTGTCACAGTAATGAACAAAGTGTTTAAGCCTTTTATTGGTCACTTTATTGTGGTTTGCTTTGATGATATCTAAATTTATAGTCAAAGTGAAGAAGAGCATCTTGTGCATCTCACACAAGTCATGAAGGTCTTTGAGAATGAAAAGCTCTATGGTAACTTGAAGAAGTGCTCCTTTTCACTCAAGAGGTTACATTCTTAGGCTATATTGTTGCAGCTTAAGGGATTAAAGTGGACAAAAGCAAAGTTGAGGTCATTCTATCTGGGCCTAGCCTATTAAGCTTTCATTATGTGCGAAGTTTCACAGACTAGTCTCCTTTTATAGGCGGTTCATAAGAGATTCTAGCACGATCACGATCCTATGATCGAGGTTCTTAAGCTTACACCTTTCAAGTGGAATCCAAAGGCATAACTAGCCTTTGAAGAAATGAAGAAGAAGCTCACTTAAGCCCCAGTGTTAACCTTGCTATGCTTTGAGAAGATTTTTGACATGGAGTGTGATGCATGCAGAGTTAGGATTGGTGGAGTTCTCACTCAAGAAGGCCATCCCATTACCTACTTCAGTGAGAAATTACGTGATTCAAATAGAAAGTATTCCACCTATGATAAGCAATTCTATGTCATCGTTCGGTCACTTGAACATTAGAGTCACTATTTGGTGGTAAATGAGTTCATTCTCCACTTTGATCATGAGGGCACTTAAGGATATTCAAGGCCAACGCAAGCTCAACACTTGTAGAGATGACAAGTAGGTTGAGTACTTGGAAATTTTCATTTTACCATCAAGAACAAATCCGGGAAGCCACCAAGCATCAAGCTAACAGTCCAAGAAAGTCAGGGAAAAGCTCAAAATGCACAAGGAATAAGTCAAGTCACCAAAGACATTTTTGGTGCCCAAACTATCCAAGAAGGCTTGCATGGACCAGTTTTGTAAGCTTTATTATCAAGTTTAAAAGGTGTTTAGGAAGCTTAAATTGCACTTTTTAGGAACCTTTTTATGTCAGATATGAGGGCACTAAAGAATTCCTAGTTAAATCATGAAGAAATAAGTCAAATGGGATCATCTTCAAAATGCTGTAGAAATTGATCCAGTCTAGACCACCTGCCCCTTTTAGCCTTTATCCTCCAAACGGCAGCTCTAACGCAATTTTAACTTGTGTCATCTCAAAGTGGAGATCCTAATATTTCTAAAAACTCTTGTTTTGGAGCCCATTTGGGCAAATATTGCAGAACATATAGCTTTTTGAATTAGGGAGTAGTGCACTGAAAGTGATAGGCAGCCTATCACTTTCACCCTTTGTGTTTACTTAGTTTTTGGTCTCTTCACTCCCATTAGCTGCCCCATTTGAATCCGCAGGATGAATGCAATAGCCCTAATGCGTCTCCCATCTATTTATATGCTTCTTTAAAGTTGTAACATTCAGATTTGACGTTGAAAGGAAAGTTGAGTTTTTACTCCTTCACTTTTAAACTCTCTCTTGCTTATCTTTGATTTTGCTAATCAAAGTGGTGTTCAAGTGAGTCTTAATCCAACTTAGGATGGTGTGTCTTATCCTTAAGTGAGATTAAGAGCCCTAGCCCTAGTTTGTTGAAGGTGGTGTGTTGGTAAGCTAGTATTGCAGTACTTTCTCAATCAAACCACTGGTCATTCTAGCTAGTTACGGTTTTTCTCATTCACTCTCTTCTCTTGAGTTTTCTTTTGATCTTTCTTGCTTGAATCTCTAATGTGGATTTTATGTTTAGCTTTAAAATCCTTTTTATTTGCAAGTGCATAAGGTTAATTGTAGACTAGCGAGTATAGTGTCTTGATCCCATGAGGAATAATAGTGATTTTAAAATTTACCTTGCTCCAATTATAAAGAATAGGTCAATTGAGGAGTTTAATTGTCAATATGAATCAAAGGAACAAAAAAAAAGTGAATGCGTCGAGTAGAGAGAAATCAGATTAGAGAATAATCTTGGACTTTGGATTTCACCATTGATGCAAATATTGAATAACTAATTCGAATGGGGGTTCATTTTGTCTCTTGTTCAACCTAAGCTACAAGTATCAGGTCATAAATTAAAAATATAATTATCATTATCAAATGAGATTATTTATCCAGTGGTTTAGTATGAATCAGTCGTTTCAGACATGACTCATCTAATTTTTAGTGTAAATTATTCAATTCTAACAATTATAATCTGAAGCTCAATTGTATAATATCATATTAGCTTACAAGCTCTAATATTCATTTGAGACAGCAAATTAAACTATTGTAATCAACATGAATAAGCAATAGTGTTAAGGTGCGTAAATAGTTTAAGTTCAAGTATAAACTCAAATCATGAAATTAAATAGACAAAAATAACCCCAAAAGAAATTAGGAAAATAATATTATTTTCAAGGATACATCTTAGTCCTAAATATGAGTAGCTTAGCCAGACATAGTTAGCAAGAACATCATTGAAGTTGATATATTTCACTTTCTATGCCCAAGTTTTAGCACTCGATTACAAAAAGTGATATAATTGAGTACAATCTTTCAAATTTGACTCACAAATGAGATAAGAAGAGAAGAGCAAATAGCTAACAAAACTTATTTTCTTCTAAACCCCTTAATCCATATGGTTTTGTCATACAAAAGACTTTTTAAAAATTGAAAGATGGAAGAAAGCTTGCATGAGTGGATGGATTAATGGATGAATGTATTGCTCCAACCCATGATCCCTTTTCATAGTGTAAATCCAACCCCTTTTGCCGCTCAATACAAATGAAAAATTAATTTCAATTAATTAATTGGCTGTTATATGGCCTAAGAAAGGGCTAGTCTTTAGCTAAAATTAATTTTAATTAACTAGCCTTGACTAAATCATCTTTGAATTTGCTCTGAAAGGTGAAGATTTAGTTGCTTAAGAGCCCCATTGGGCTGCAGGGCTAGCTCAAACAGAGGGAGTGAGGGATGAGAATGGGGAAAGCTGACTTGGGACCACCTGGTCAGGCCCCGTTGGCCAAAGCCAGGCCCATATGGGGCTATGAGGGAGTGACAAAAGAGGTTGGGGGGCACCGGGTGCTAGGCCTCAGACTGAGGCCTATCTCATTGGGTGAGACAAAGGGGGTCAGGGGCCGCTAGGGGATGGCTGAAGAGTTTCTTTGGGCTATGTTTGCTACAAGACTAGGCCCACCGATTAGCGGAAGAAAGAGACAGTGAAGTTGATGGAGATGCTAGCGAATTGGGCCACGACACACAGAGGGAAAGAGAAGAAAGAAGAGAAAGAATTTGGGCTACTTGGTCTGTCATGCTACTGGGAAGACAAGCCCATTACGGGTTGACCTGGCTTTTTGTCCTTTTCCATTTTTTTTTTGGTTGGGCTAGGCTCTTGAGCATTGTGCGCATGTGAGTTTGAGTTCATTTTTTATTTCCACTTGAAAATCATATAAAATATGCATTATTTACTTATAAAAAATATATTTCAAAGAATTAAAAGTAGGTAAAATGAAGAGTAAAATATGAATTATCAACTCCCCTGCACCAAAACTCTGCTAATCCTAAAGCAAAGCATACCAGTAATGCATACATTCATTTATCTCTTCAAGTAGAATAAGATTAGGGAGAAAACCAAGTGATCCAACTATGCTCGTCCACTCAAAATCATATTAATTAATTCACTACCAACCCATAACTCATTATCAAACATTTCTAACTTCAACTAAGGCAATAGGCCAAGGCTCAAGCAAATTAAGCACACAACGAAACCATGTAGCAAATCTTAAGCACAAAATTTCACCCCACAAAACAAAAATCACAAGAGCATCTTTAAAATCAAGTGCATATTGTTAGGATATTTCGAGTGTAAATTACAAGTGCCCCAAGTATACAGCTTTCGCTGTAGTACTTGAAGGTCATTTTCTCAGGGACGATGGAAAGACTTAGGTCACTAAAATTTTTAAAACTAACATTACCTAAACCTAAGGAAATACTTGATTTAGAAAATTTTAACTAAGTAATAAAAAGGACCTCAACAAAGAGAAGTAAATCAAGGAAAACTTGAAGAGATAACCATTTGGGGACCTAGAAATAAAATAAGGAAAACCACACTCTAAACTTGAAGAAATAATGATTAGGGAACCTAAGTAACCAAATCAAGCTACTAAGCCTCACAATTAAGAAACCTAATGAAATAAACTTGAAGGAATAATCAACAAGAAAAACTAAAGCATAGATCACCTCAACTAAACTACCTTAAACAATCTAAATCAAGCAATAAGGACTAGCAACAAAGTAAATCATTCGAACTTATCAAAACATACCAAACCAAATAGCACTCTAACCATATCAAACCATTGTTCGTGCCGAAGCAAACAACGAAACCATGTCAACCATATCAAGCCATCTATGCAACGAAACCATTACAGGTTGAAACTTCAGAATAGCCATGAAACCATAGCAAACTAAGTCAAGCTAAAATCATATCAACCAAACCATTTGAACCAAATCAAGCCAAATTACTTGATCTAAATGCATCCAACCATCAAACTATCAAACTATATCCAAATCCAGCTCAACCAACCAAAATAGTCAACCAACCAAAATCAACCATTAACCGAACCTAATAATCGAACCTAACGCAACTGATAATAATAGCAACTCAAACCAACTCAAACAAAGCTAATCAACGAAATAATAGCTCAAAATAATCAAACCAAGCTAAATCAGGGAGAGGGGGAAAAATACGACATTGCTCAGCCAGATTAACCAAACGCACAAACCAAGAACAGCCCAAAATCATTATCAAGTTTGTGAGTTTCCAACCCAGACTTAGTAATTTGCATCTATTTAACTAAATTAGAATTTTAATCAACTCAGGATCAAAACTTAATCAAATAACAGAACTGTATATTGAGTAATAGGGGAGAGGGATTCGAAGTCAGAAGCATATGAAACGAAACAAGCATAGCAAACCAGAGTAAGGGGAGGTTCGAATTTGATAGTCCATGGCCTAGAGAGTCAGAAACGTGCTTTACCCTTTGCTAAGAATGGCGGAGATGCCATAGCCGTGTGCGTCGAGATGAAGACAGGGGAGGGGATGACTAAAATTTACTAAGATTAACATCCAACCCTTATAAAAACAAACTAAAATTATGAATTACAACTAGAAAACATGAAATCGAAGCATAATTACATGAATTCGAAACCCAGAACCCAAACTAACTTCAAACCCTAAAACCGAAATTAACCCTAAAATCCTAATACTCAAAAAACGCAAGAGATTTTTGCCTGAAAACTAAAATTAAACCCTAAAACCTCCTAACCTTTCTTTCTGGAGCTGCTAATGGTGATTTATGCTTGAACGCCCTTCAATCGCTACCCTTAATTTGCAGATGAGGTAGACGATGAAGATGATGCAACTGGTGTGCTATGCTAGTACCCTTAGCATGAAGCCCAGTGATGGGTAAGGATAGTGAATGTGCTGGCACTCAGTGGTGGTGAGAGAGATGGGTTAGAGAGAGAGAAGAGATGATGAAGATAAAGATAATGGAGTAGGGGAGGGGGGTGTATCAGGTTTCAGGTGCATTTAGCTAAGATAGAGAAAAGAGAGGATTGGAATTAAGAAAGACAGGAGGGGTTCACTAGTCATGCACACGGAACACGGGCTGGGTAGATTTTAGGTTTTATTGTCCCCTTTTTTTCTTTTCTCTCACTTTGGGCTAAACAAAATAATGGGCTTAAGGATTAGGTTGGGTTTGAGTAATCTAGCCCACTGCTTTATTTCCGACATTCTTCATCTCTTTTTGCAATTTTTTCCACATTTATTTGATACCTACAAAACAAAATCAAATCAAATAAAAACCTAGAAATAACAATTATAATGAGCATAAGTCGGGTGTAAAAATAACACATTTTTGGCACAAACACATATTCAAGCAATGAAAGATATGAATGGAGATAGAACACCTTAACAATAGTCAGAGCTTGATTAATTCAACGTATTTAATTATTGATTGAAAAGTCAACGGAGAACTCGATGCTTATCAATTACTCTTAATGACATTGAAAATGGGGTTATATTTGAAACTCAAAATCGGCCATATAGTGGCATTAGCACAGTAAAATTTTAGCCTTTGACTAGTCAAAGATAGAAATAATCTCTAATAAGCATGGGTCATATGAATCAAATCCACATAATAAGAGTAAAAACATATATAATCAGGACACCCAAGCTCTTCCTAAAATCAAATTCACCCACAGGTTTTTAGGTTTATATTTTGCCTAAAAATTTTTATTTTCCCTTACCCCCCGGATCTAGACCTTACATTCTCCTCAATGTAGAAAACAATAATAAAGTGAGAAATGGAGAAAAGAGCAATACAACCTGACAGCACAAGGAGATCATTTCTATATAAGCCTAACAATTTAACTCCCAAAGTACCTTCACAGCCATCACCAATTATAAAAGCTAAAAACCAAGTGTACACAAGCACGCCAAAAGGAAAACAAAAACAAAAGACTTAAATTCACCTTAAAAGCTTGGGTTGCCTCCCAGCACTAGGTTTTATGTATTCAGCTAGATAGGGTCCCATCTACTAATCATAGTAGATAGGGTCTACTAGATTGATGGACTCAATCAGAGCAGACTCAATGTCCTCATTCACAACAGATTTCAAACTTCATCCACTGACCATAAGAACTTGACCACCTTAGAGATCCAAAACTTTGACGGCCCCAGAGGGACACACTTGTTGGACAATAAAAGGACCATCCTATCTAGATCTTAACTTGCTAGGAAATAGCTTAAGCTTAGAGTTAAAAAGTCAAACCTTCTAATTAGGCTCAAAAGATTTGCGAGAAATCATTTTATCATAAAAAGCTTTGGTTTTGAGTTTATAAATCTTAGCGTTCTCATAGGATTCATTACACAATTCATCCAACTCATTCAATTGAAGCCTATGGTTGGAACCCGTTTATTTCATATCAAAATTACAACTTTAATAGCCCAAAAACTACGGTGTTCTAATTTAACTGGCAAGTGACAAGTCTAACCGCAATGAAGCCGGTAAGGAGACAGCCCTATAGGAGTCTTAAAAGCAGTACGAAAGCCCCAAAGAGCATCGTGTAATCTCAAAGAGTAGTATTCCTATCCGGTCGAACTGTTTTCTCATGTATGAACTTGATTTCATGATTAGACACCTCAACTTGACCACTAGTCTGATGGTGATAAGGATAGCTACTTTGTGAGTTAGAGAATATTTTCTAAGCAAAGCCTCAAAAGAGTGGAGATAAAAATGACTACCTCCATCACTAATAAGAGACCACAACCTTACAGTAATTGGTCCTAGTAGCCTTAGCTTCCACCCACTTTAACACATGATTAATAGCAACCAATATATAAACAAAGCCAAAGGATGGGGAAAAGGGACCCATGAAATCAATTCTCAAAACATCAAAAATCTCAACAATCAGAATGTGGAAAAGGGGCGTCATATCACGATGGAGCAGGGCACTCGTACGTTGATAACACTCACACACAAAACAGAAAACAGTGAGCATCTCTAAACATAATGGGCCAAATGAACCCACTTTGTAGCACTTTAGCAGTTGTCCTACAACCTCCAAAGTGACAATGACAAGCATAAGAGTGATAAAAGGTTAAAATCCTATGAATTTCACTCTCGGGGACACATCTACATATCACTTGGTTAGGATAATGTTGTAAAAGATAAGGGTCTTCCCAATAGTAATGTCTTACTTGTGAGAGGAATTTATCTTTTTCTTGTTTGGACTAGTGAGGAAGAATCTTCTCAGTGGGAAGATAATTCACAATGTGAACAAACCAAGGGAGATGAGCATGTGACATAGCAAATAGTTGCTCATTAGGAAAATGGTCCAAAAATCCAACTAAGATATTAGTATACTTAGTAAAGGCTCCAGATAAGTTGTACACAACTGAATTTTCAGAACATTTCCTATCTTTTATTTCAAATATGAAACTCCTGGGGCAACAAAATTCATCTAATAAGTCTTGGTTTGGTGTCATTCTTAGCCAATAAGTGTTTTAATGCAGCATGATCAGTAAACACAATCACTTTTGAACACAAAAGGTATAGACGGAATTTATCAAGTTCAAATACTACAGATAGTAACTCCTTTTCAGTGTAAAATAATTCTTTTGAGTATCAGTTAGAGTTCTACTAGCATAGTAAATGACATGAGGCATTTTATTCACCCTTTGACCAAAAACAACTCTAATAGCAAAATCATATGCATCACACATAATCTCAAGTGGCAGAGAAAAATCAGGGAGTTACACAATGAGGGCTAACATCAACAATGATTGAAGCTTTTCAAAAGCTTTCATATAAGGCTCAACAATCACCAAAAGAGCATCTTTAATAAGGAGATTAGTGAGTCGGCAAGCACATAACCAACGAATGATCTGACTTGCTTCACCTAAGAAGGCACAGGTATATTAGAAATCAGATCAACTTTGGCTTTATCAACCTCAGTCCCCTATTCAGACACTTTGTGACCTAATGCAATCCCTTCTTATACCATGGAATGACTGTTTTATGAACTTAAGACTAGATTTATTTCTTCATAACTTTCAGCGCAGTGGATAAATTAACAAGACACAATCAAAAGAAGAACCAAAAACAGAGAAATCCTCCATAAACACCTTGATGAAATTATCAATATAATTAGAAAATATGGCCATCACGCATCTTTAAATGTGGAAGGTGCATTACATAACCCAGAAGGCATCCTCTGATAGGCGAAAGTACTCGATGGGCATGTAAGAGTTGTTTTCACTTGGTCCTCTGGACAGACAGGTATTTGGTTGTAACCCAAATACCCATCTAGAAAGCAATAAAAATTTTGTCGAGCTAATTTTTTGAAAATTGATCAATGAACGGGAGGGGAAAATGATCCTTTCTCGTGACAAAATTCAGCCGTCTGTAATCAATGTACACCCTCCACCTCGTGGTTTGTCTAGTAGGAATTAGTTCACCATCATTATTCTTAACCACAGTCATGCCAGATTTCTTAGGGATGACTTGAATTGGACTAACCCATTGACTATCAAAAATAGCGTAAATAATGCCTACATCCAAAATCTTTACTGCCTCTTTTTGAACAACTTCTTTCATATGGGGATTCAGTCTGCATTGCATTTGCCTAATAGGTTTGGCATCATCCTCTAAGTCAATTTTATGCATGCAAATAGTGGGACCAATCCTTTTTAAATCAGCAACTAACCACCCAATAGCACCCTTATGATCAGACAAGATACGAATCAACTCTTCCCCTTGATCCCAAGATAAAAGAGAAGATATAATAACAGGTAGGGCCTCTTTAGGGCCTAAAAAGACGTACTTCAGTGAATTAGGGAGGGGTTTTAACTCAAGTTTAAGCGGGGATACAACAAAAGGTGGCATAGGAGAACTAACCAAAGGTGGAAGGGGTTCATAAGTGGACCCCCAAGAGGAAAACTCAAGATGAGGAGTACAATCAAGATAAGAATCCATATCTTCTATTGCACTTCCAAGGTCAAACAATCTCAAATCCTCATGGGAAAGATAAGTTCCCAAAGGATCATTGCTTAGCATGGCAGGTAAAGCTTCTTAACTAATTTCATGAATCACATCAACAAAGAAGTACTCAGATTCATCTTCAAACACAGGTTGAGAAGAAGCTTTAAAAATGTTAAGCCTAACCCTCATGTTCAAGACCAAGACATCCATCACTCCTGACCTACAGTTAATGGTGGCATTAGCTATGGCTAAGAAGGGACGTCCTGAAATAAGAGGGATTTGCTTAGAAGCATGACTAGCGCCGATGTCCAATATAACAAAATCAACAAGAAAGAATCCTTTATCAATTTAAGCCAAGACATCATCTATTTGTCCCCTAGGAGTCCTAACTAACCTATCAACTAGCTGAAGGGTGTAGCTGAAAGGTTTCAGTTCACCTAATCATAGCTCCAAGTAAACAGAATATGGCATCAAATTAACACTAGAACTCAAATTTGAAAGTGTCCTTTCAATTTTATGATTGCCCAATATAACATGGAATAACAGGGACATCAGGATCTTCGAACTTAGGTAGAGTGTCAAATTTCAAAATTAAGCTTGCTTGTTCACTTAGAAGAACATTTTTAGACTTGCCATCTTTATATTTTCTTTTAAAAATGCACATATCTTTAATGAACTTTGCATAAGCTGGGATCTGTCTAATCACCTTCGAGAGGGGTAGATTGACTTTAACTTGTTTAAAGGTCTCTAGGATATCATCTCCTTACTTGTCTTTCTTGGAAGGCAATGGTGCATCCAAAGCTTGAGGGTAAGGAATCCTTGGCTTATATGTCACAGTGGGGTCAGACATAACAGGGGAAGTGGATGGGTCATTTTCCTTTTCAGCTTCAAGGTCACTCATCGTGGTCTTAAGTCTTCCCTCTTTATCATGTTCCTTCTCAATGACCTTGTTATCTACTTTCATGCCATTCTTAAGAACCATTACAGCTTTCAATTGTTCAAATTGTTAGCTTTTAGGGTTGTGCATGGGATGACTTAGAAGTTTACCTTCTCCTCTTTTACCTACAGCTATGACTAGTTGCCATAGTTGCATTTCTAACTTAGCTATAGATTGTGAGTGAGAGTCAATAATATGAATTTTAGACTCAATTCCTTGGACCTTAGAATTAATATTTTGCATAAGAGAAGTCAAGGTACCAAGAGCAGAAATTACCTTGTCTATATCAAAGCTTCCAGATGGAGTTTGATGAGAAGAAGGAGGAACATATCTCTGGTTCTGAAAACTAGGAGGAGTGGGCCTGTTAGACTTGGCTTGAGGATTCTCAATATTTTAAAACCTCCATGAAAAATAAAGATGATTCTTCTAAGCATGATTATAGATATTAGAATAAGGATTATTGGATGGAGGACCTCATTGTGAGGACAACTTTGTAGTAACTCTTTAAACCTTTCCTAACATTCATGCAATTGCTTATTTTTGTTTTATGAGTAACTGGTTATAGCATGTTTTAGGGCAATCAATTTACTAATAGAGAGAAACTTTTTCAAGAATTCTTTTTCATTTGATCCCAAGTGGTGATATTTGCCTTAATATCCAACCAAGCTTTAGCTTTATTTTTCAAATAGAAAAAGAAAAGCTACAAGTGAAGAGCATCATTAGAGATATTATTCAAAAATATAGTGATCAAATCTCTAAAAATGCATCAACATGCTTGAAAGCATTTTCAAACTCTAGCTCATTGAATAATGGGAGCATTTAGATAAAGGAATGTGTAATCTCAAATGACCCTGTAGCAGTGGGCATGTGTGTTCTTATAGGAGGGTCATAAGTGACAAGAGTAAAATACTCCTCAAATTACTTAGGTGGTAGGGTTTGTTCTTCAGCCATCTTTTTCTTAGATTCCCTTTTCTTAGCACTTATCTTGCGAAGGGAATATTCCATTTTAGGATTGTATTGTTTAAGTTCTAAGAATAAAAAATGTCTACCATGCATATACCCACAAACAACCAAGAGAATAGAACGAAATCACTGCCACAATAACTTCCAGATGAAATAAGAAGAAAAGAGAAGAGAGAAAAAAATAGAAGAAATAAATAAAAGAAAGATCCAAGGGAAGACGGATAAATGAAAAATAAAATAAAATAAAAAGAGAATAAATGAAATAAAAGAGAGGGGATTGTTAGATTAAATAAAAATAAACAAAATGACAGAAATAAAAAGTTAGATTAGATTAGATTAGATTAGGTTATATTAAGAGGGATGGGGAAAATAGTTAGATTAGAAGGGAATGAGAAGAACAAAAATAAAATACTTAGATTAGAGGGGATGAGGAATAAAATAAAATGCCATAAGTAAAAAGGGATAGGGGTTAAGAATAAAGAAAATAAATAAAATTGTTAGATTAGCAGTGAATAGGGGGAAAAACCAATAAATAAAAGAAGAGGAAATTCAAAAATTACCATTCAGTCCTCGGTAATGGCGCCAAAAACTTGATGTGGATTTTATATTTAATTTTAAAACTCTTTTTATTGGCAAGTGCACAAGGTTAATTGTAGAGTCGCTAGTATAGAGTGTTGATTCCACAAGGAACAATCGTGATTTTAAATTTTACTTTTTCCAATTATAAAGAATAAGTTAATTGGGGAGTTTAATTATCAACATGAATGAAAGGAACAAAAGAAAAGCAAATGTGTCAAGTAGAGAGAAATCAGATTAGAGAATGATCTAGGACCTTAGATTTCACCATTGATGTAAATATTGAATTACAAATTCAAATGGGGGGTCATTTTGCCTCTTGTTCAACCTAAACTAGAAGTATTAGGTCATAAATTAAAAAGATGATTATAATTATCAAATGAGATCATTTACCTAGTGGTTTAGCATGAATCATTCTTTTTGGACATAACTCATCTTATTTCCAGTATAAATTACTCAATTCCAATAATTATAATTTAAAGCCCAATTGCATAACGTCATATTAGTTTACAAAGTCTAATATTCATTTGAAATAGCAAAATAAACTATTGTAATCAGCATGAATAAACAATAGTATTAAGATGCATAAATAGGTTACATTCAAGTATAGACTCAAATCACGCAATTAAAGAGGCAAACATAACTCCAAAAGAAATTAGGAAAATAATATTATTATCAAGGACCCATCTTAATCCTATATATGAGTTGTGTAATGGGACATAGTTAGTAAAAACACCATTGAGGATAGTATATTTCACTTCCTATGCCTAAACATTAGTGCTAAATTGCATAAAATGGTGTGATTAAGCATAACCTCTCAAATTTGACTCAAAAATGAGATGAGATGAGAAGACAAAAATAGCTAACAAAGCTTACTTGATTCTAAGCACCTCAACCCAAATGGTTTTGTCTTACGAAAGACTCTTTAAAAGTTGAAAGATGGAAGATAAAAGAGTGGAAGAATGCTTCGATGAGTGGATGGGTGAATAGATTGCTCCAAGCCATGAGCCCTTTTTATAGTGAAAATCCAACCCCTTTTGGTTCCCAACAATTAATAAGAAATTAATTTTAATTAATTAATTAGTTGTTATATTGCATGAGAAGAGGCTACTCTTTAGCTAAAATTAATTTTAATTAATTAGCCTTGACTACATCATCTTTGAATTTGCTCTCAAATGGGAGAGCCCAATTAGGTTGCGGGATGAGCCCAAATGGATGGAGAGAGGGATGAGAGTGGGAGGAGCTGACTTGGGATCACTCGGTTGGGCCTCGGTGGCCAAAGTCAGGCCCATGCGGGGCTATCAGGG
This sequence comes from Carnegiea gigantea, assembly GCA_029747015.1. Lineage (NCBI taxonomy): Eukaryota > Viridiplantae > Streptophyta > Magnoliopsida > Caryophyllales > Cactaceae > Carnegiea > Carnegiea gigantea. Next base: position 48,583 of record JAKOGI010001674.1, read on the forward strand.
AGTGATAGAAGAGATTCGGGGCACCGGGTACTGGGCCTCAGACTAACGCCCACCTCGCTAGGTGAGAGAAAGAGAGTGAGGGAGGCACTAGGGGATGGCTGAAGAGTCTCTTTGGGCCACGTTTGTTATAATGCTAGGCCCATCGGTTAGATGAAGAAAGAGAGAATGAAGTTGATGGAGATGCTAGGGGTGGGCCACGAAGCCCACATGGAGGGAAAGAGAAGAAAGAGGAGGAAGCGTTTGGGCCGCCTATTCTTGTATATTGTTGGGAAGACAAGCCAATTACGAGATGATCTGGCTTTTTCTCCTTTTTTGTTTTGTTTTGTTTTGTTTTGTTGGGCTAGGCTCTTGAGCATTACACGCATGTGAGTTTGAGTTAATTTTTTATTTCCACTTGAAAATCATATAAAATATACAATATTTACTTATAAAAATATATTTAAAAGAATTAAAAGTCGGTAAAATGTACCGTAAAGTATGAATTATCAATCTCTCATTCTACACTCAAGGGATATCAACATTTGACATCCGTCTGAAATAACTTGATGTCTATGTGAGATGTAAATGCTCGTTATACGGATGAGTTCTAATCTAGCCATAGATGTAAAGGTTTCATGGACGTTTATCTGTTTGTCTTGGTTGTACTTTTGAAATCAATATGGCTTTATTCCTGACCATTAACCACATTCATCTGCATTGTACCTAAACACCCATTTTGGACCTTTGGTTTAGGTCTGTGGAACCAAACTTGGTTCCTCCCAAACTTGTTAAGGTCATCTTGCATGGCTAATGTCTAGTTTGGGTCTCCTAATGCCATGCCATAATTCTTCTTTCCATCAATAACTGCATGCATTGTGCTTTGGTTCTACATGAGAAACAAATGAAAAGAATGAATAGAAATTTCTCAAGGATGAACATGTCCTTGTACATGTAGTGAGGTTAGTGAGTAAGTAGTCCAAAGGATAGCCATGCATGTACTTGAATCCCTTCCTTAGTTCATAGAAATGGCTTTAAACCTATTCAGCAATGCTGGAGGATTACCCATTATCAACTTGGGTCTTTGACAAGCATCTTGTAATGATTCTAGAGAGGCTCTATTGTCATCAGGTTATCTTTAGTCATCCTAATTTGGACTTCGGCCCACATTGCTAGGAGCACATTGACGATTCCTTTGGTCTGGGGCTCCTTTATCTTCATCATTTACATGTTTGCTTTGTTGAAACTCATCAAATAAAGATGGACCAGCGAGACAATTGTTAGTTTCATTAAAGATAACATGAATAATTTCCTTGATAACCTTGATAAGCTTGTTGTAAACATACTTTCATCACTCCTTGGATCAAATTTACCCAGGTTTTCCTTACCATTATTGTGGATGAGCCACTTACTTCTAAGGGCTTTGAAATATGAAGCATTGGCTTTCTTGCCTTTGAACAATTCATATGATGTCTTTTTGAGGAGTGGTCAAAATAAGCCATCTATTAATTACATAATTTACAGTATTAACGGCGTCAACTTATAAGGACTTTAGAAGATCATTTTCACAAATTAATGTTCTAGCTATGTCTTCCAATGTCTGGTTCTTCCTTCTAACAACTCCATTTTGTTTTGGTGTCCTTGGGGCTGAAAAGTTGTGGGGATCAACATTCTTGTCATAATGAACTTGTTTTCGTTAAGCTCTCTTCTGTGGTTAGTCCTGATTACAACCACTCATAAGGCCTTTAATATCTGTAATTTCCTGCACAACTTTGCAAGCTCTTTGAGATCATCTGTTTTATCTTACAAAAAAATCACCCTATTAAATCTAGAGTAACCATCCACTATAGCAAGTATATAAGAACCACCTCCTGAACTTCTAATATAGATTAGTCCACATAGGTCCATATGTAGCAATTACAAGCACCTTAAGGCAAACATGCTCTTTAAAGGTCTAAAAGAAGCACGTATTTGCTTACCCCTAACCCATGTATTCTTCATGTGGTCCTTCTTTAATTTGTAAGGTGGGAACCCTGTTACTAAATCATACTTGACTAATTTATGAAGGATGTGCATGCTAGTATGTCCTAGTCTATGATGCGGCAGCCAAGCATCATCAAAGGGATGCCTCTAGATAGGAAAGATACATAGAAGAGATATGATCAAGGTTTATGGCATAAACATTGTCTAATCTAGAACCATGCAATGTAATACAATGTCATTGGACTTAGCATTTTCAATAATACATTGGGATTCATCAAACCATATAGGGTTGCCCTTATCATAGACATATAAAATACTCAACAAGTTATATTTCAAACCATGAACCAAATAGACATTGTCAATAGAGTTTGCAGAATGCTTACAAATCCTCCTAATGCCAAGAATGTTACCTCGACTATTATCTCCAAAGGTCACTTTACCTGATTTTTGTTTTCAAATCTTTGTAAACATTGAGACATCTCTAGTCTTACATGTCCTAAACACCCACTGCCCAAGTACTAAAGATTACTCTTTTAGGCACACCTACAAAAACAAAATCCAAACCTTCCTGTATTGTTTGGTAGTAGGGTTTGGACGAAGCTGACTAATGCCTAGCTTTGAGGACGTTAATCCTTTAGAACTCATTCTTGTATGATTCTTAGGTAACAGATATCGTTACCACTGAATTTTCTATAGTGCTTGTACCCTTTACTCTGATCAAAATGAAATGGATACCTATGACCAAAGTAGCTTTGGTTCCTTTGATAAAGAGTGTAACTTTTGTAATTGTGACCAAGGTCACTATTTTTGAACTAGATCTACTTTGGTATTCCTTATGTCATGTCTCTTTAATAAAGAAGTGCTTGTATGACCTTTTCGTATTATTTGGGTTAAATCCAAGGCCTTCTTTATTAAAGGACATATATTGGGATCCAAGCAATTTATCTAAATTCTCTTGACCCTTAGCAAGTTTCAAGAGAGACTTATAATAATCATCACACTTGTTTTGCAAAGTGGTCTTCTCATTCTCGAGGTCATTGATTTTGATGTGTAGATTTTCACAAGATCTCTACAGGTTCTCACTATCCTATTTCAGGAATTTTTTTCACTTTCTAAGAGCCTTGATTTCAGATATATGGTCTTTCTTATATTTTACACACTTTAATAAACCTTGATCTGGATATTCTTTTGTGAAAGTAAGGAGATATTCTAATGTTACCTCTTCAAATTCATTACTTTCTCCAATGTTTTCTCCAGTTGTGAGATAAAGGTGGGCCATTTCTTCATCTTCACTTTGACTTTCAAAGATATTGCTGTCACTCCTTGCTAGAACCATAGCTCATTTGCTTGCTTTCTCGTACTCGAATCTAGTTCATTCGTTTTTATATTTGATGTTTAATAAATCCTTGATCATGTGACCTAGAAATCCATAACCATAATAAGTATTTTGGTTAGTGTCAACTTTTGAGGCAAATTACCTTTGGAGTTTTATTCATTCCTCTTTGAGGTTGATCCCTTCAAAATTCCTTTTAAAACACCTTTTTTAATCTTCTAGCTATCATAGCTAATGATTGCTCTTTATCATTTTCAGATTCCTCAGGTTGCATCTTAATGTCACTTACTTTAGTATGAGTCCTTATTGCGGTGTCTGCTCTTCAATTTTTCCCTAGAAGTGGATTTTAAAGGTTTGAAATTTCCAACAAGATCATCTAACTTGAGGGTTTTTTGATGTTGTGCTTCTTCAATGACCATTACATTGGGTCCCCACTTGCTTTTTGGAAGGCATCGTAGCACTTTTCTTACCATCTCCTCATTAGTGTATGTTTTCCCCAAGGACTTCAAGTTCTTGATTATCTCAGTAAAGCATATATACATGTTCTTAACAAACTATCTATATAATATCTTGAGGGGCTCACATTGATGGATGTAGAGATTGATTTTGGATTCTCAAACTTGACTAGTCCCTTTATAGGTATTCTCCAATCTGTCTAAAACATGTTTAGCTATTTCATAAGCAGACACACGGTTAAACTCATTAGAATCCAAACCACAAAATAAAATGTTCAATGCTCTATGATTTTTAATCACTTTCTCAGTCTCTTCATGAGCAAATGCTAATATGGGCTTTAGAACAATCTTATCTCCTAGCATCACAGTAGGCACGAAATCACCGTAGGAGATAATCTTCTAAAGCTCATAGTCACGGTCCTTAATGAACATTTGCATAAGATTTTTTAAATGAGAAACGTTAGGACCACGAAATAAAGGAGGTCTAGTAAAAGAGCATCTTAATCAATTTCAGCATTTTCAAAGGAAGCCATAATCTTTTCCACAAGACGGTTAATTCAATGTGACTGAACCTGGCTCTGATGCCAATTGAAGGTCCCAAAAGACAATGTTAGATCACCCTAGCTAGCATTGAATATGGTGATATATCAAAATTTAGACTTCATAAAAATTACAATGTGCTTTAGATTTAGACTGCCAATATCAGAGAAAACAACCTTAATGGTTATCCACTAATGTTAGTAATAAACAAAATAAAAGCTCAGAAATAAAATGGGACAAAACACAGGATATGGTTACTATGTTCACCCTTCCAAATAGAGCTACTCACCACCTAAGGTACTTCTTCTCCTAGGATTTAATCACCTCCATTTGTTCTTCACTTAGGAATTACATTGAGTATTGACCTCTTAATACCTAGCTACCCAAGTAAGTTTCCCAACTTATTACAAATCTTTCAAATATTCAAATAAACAATAAGTGCACAAGAGATTTGTAAGGATGATTGCAATTGATTTTCACAATATATTTATTTCTTGTGTCTTGCCATCTACTTCAGCTCTGCCTTGTATAGATTTAAAACTTTCTTGATCGTTGGAGTAGTACTTTCCATTTCTTCAATGTATTTTGTTCAAAATCGAACGTCTCTAACTTGGAACTTGGTGTTTATAAAGCTGGCTCTTAATTGACGAAAATAGTGGATCTTAATTACTGAGTGAAGAGCTTAATTTGATCTATAAAGATCTCACCGAAATTAATCGAAATACCTTATAAGTAAACTTAAGATTGTTTTAAACTTTTCTAAACTGAAACATATAAAATCTTTACAAGATCTTAGTTGATAGGTAAAGATATACTGCATCACAAAAATATTTATAAACCACTTGGACATGAATAAGTGATTCTTTCTAGTGTAATATATCTCAAGAATAAAATAACATCACATATACATCATTTTTTCCAAAAAAGTACTATTAATACCAAAGTTAGATATTTTGACTTTGGCATTGGATTCCTGTGGAGAGAAGTTAGTATAATATAATTTAATATGCTTATATTGAGCTTTTGCCTTTCACTTTAAACACCCAATGTCCTTGAGCTGTAAGCAGTCAATGACTTTGCCATGGGCATTGAGACAATCTTCAACTGTGATTAGGCATGATAGGATGAGCTTATTCCCACAAGAATCTAATTCGCTTGCAGGGTATGCATTGACTATTGAAAGTTGAATTCCATTATTAGAAAGCATCATTTTGTTACACTTTTTGGATCAAATGTTAGAAAGGTTAGCCAAGCGATCCTTTTATTACTTCTTTAATGGATATTCCAGCTATACCTAAGTCCTTATTGCCTTAAAGACCAAGAGAAAACTACGTTCATATGCCCTTTTAGTACTTATGTCTTTCGAAAGATGTCAATTGGTGTTGGCAATGCCCTGACCACCTTCCAAAGGTATATGACATCCATATTTTCTGATTTAGTTGAGCAATGTCTTGAAATTTTCATGGGCAACTTCTCTGTTTATAGAGAATTTTTTTAAGATTGCTTGACTAACTTGGGAAAAGTTTTAAGAAGGTGTTTGGCCCTCAATTGGGAAAAATATCATTCCATGGTGAAAAATGTGCTGTTTTGGGTTATATCATCTCCAGTGATGGAATAAAGGTAGGCAAGGCTCAGGTGGATCTGATTGCAAACCTTTTCCTCCCTACTTATATGACAGACATATGCTTCTTTCCCAGACATGATAATTTTGGCTAGAGATTTATTAGGGATTTTAGTAACATAGCTAAACCCTTATTGTAATAGCCCAACCCCAAACCTTATTTATTTATTTAATTACCTCATGTTGATAATTTTCTCATATTTATTGATCACATTTAATCATTCTGGTGGGGAAAAATGTATTTGGGCTCTAGTTTGCAATTCAACTTTTTTTTATTGTGACATTTTAGGTGAATTGATAGATGACCCTAACAAAACATTTCAAAAGATTAAATTTATTGTTCATAATGGCCCAAATATTTTATCCCAAGCTATGCAAAAATTTAATTTCAACTAGGTATTTTGCTTAACAGGCCCAAATCATATAAGCCCAAACAAGGCCTAACAAGTTATGTTGTTGATTTAGCCAATCCCTTTTTATTATACCTAATTTGTAATTAGCAAAAGCTACTTCATGAGATTAAAATTCAGCCAAGTATATATAAAGCATTTCTAGCCTAGTAAAAAAAGAAAATATCATAAACCTATCTCCCCCTTCTCTTTCCGCTATAGCCGGCTACCCCCCTTTGCTTGCTACTGTTTGCTGCCACCAGCCCCCACTGGAGCAGCCACCACCACCAGTGGACCACCAATAGCTTAGCCATCATCTCCTCTCCACCCCCATCCTCATCAACCACTTTTCTTACCGCTCTTCTAGGCATCAAAGTGAGTAACCCTAACCATATCTTGTTGTTTTTGATTTGTGTGTTTGTTTTAATTCTTTTTTTGTTATTTTTGATTGTTGATCATGTTATTTTGATAGAAATAAGAGTTGCTTTTGGTGTTTAAATTATTGGTGAAGCTTGAGAGCATGTCGAAGTTGAGATGGTTCATGATCATGCAAGCTTAAGCTTAAGTGATGTTTATGATTGTGTTGTTTTTGATTTGGTTATCTTTAGCTTCATTAATGATTATGGCAGTGTTGGTATGGTTTTGAATAAGTTGAAGGTGAATCCAAGTTGGCCATAAGCTAGGGCTTTAATAATTATGCAAGGTTTAGCTTTCTTTTAAGATCAAGCATGTTATTTGTGTATATTTGGTTGAGAAATGAACCTTTGATATGTCTTTCAACTTGGAAAATGGTTTGGTGTGATTCTTGAAAAAGGGTTAGATTATAGGAATTTCCCCAATTTTGAGGACCTTGAACCCGATCAACCAAAAGTGAAAAGTGATCGAGCGAGGAGCTCTGAGTGAGACTATGAACCAGAAGAAACCTTCTCTCGCCCCTCTCATGAGCCACCCCGTAGGCTCGATAGAGCCCTGTAGGAAATGCGGAAGAACCAATTATGCCATCCCTGAATGCCGAGTGGGTACCAACAAGTGCATGTGGTGTGGAAGCCCAGAACACTCATTACTACCTGCCTACGAAGATTGAAGGCTGTGGATAAGGGTGCAGCAAAACCCTTGACCCCATTTTTCCAAGGGCCCCCACCTGCAAGGCCTGCAACAGTAGGATGGGCATATGTAATGAGCAAGAAGAAGCTGCCACCTCTGGTGTGGTAGTCACTGGAACTCTCTTCTTAAATTCAAATCCATTTTGGGCGTTATTTGATTTGGGCGCCACTCATTCATTCATATCGACTCGATCTACCATGCAATTGAACCTTGAGAATAGGAGGACGCAAACCAACTAATGGATTAAGTTACCCAATGATTCCGTAGTTAAATGCCCTATCTCCTGTAAACTTGTTCCCATCACCACTGGTGGAACCACCTTTCTTCGGGATTTGATTCAATTTGATCTATTTGATTTTCACATCATTTTGGGAATGAAGTGGTTACACCCTTATGGGGCCAAGATTGATTGTAAAAATCTTAAGGTTATTTTGAAGGATGAAAAAGGGAGAAAAGTATGTTTCTATGTGCAGAGAGAGGAAAAATTGTGTCCCTTGATTTCTGCTATAAAAGCAAGTAAGCTGTTATGTCAGGGATGTATTGGTGTTATGCTATTGACACAAAAGAAGATAAAGCAAAAAATATCACTATAGTTTGTGAATTTGAAGATGTCTTTCTCGAGGAGTTATTAGGACTGCCCCCGCAGAGGAAAATTGATTTTGGAATTGAATTAGTTCCTAGTGCCCATCCTATTTCCAAAGCTCTATATCGTATGGCCCTAACTAAGCTTAAAGAACTGAAGATCCAGTTAGATGAGTTGTTATAGATAGGATTTATCAGACCAATTGTGTCATCATAGGGTGCCCTAGTGTTGTTTGTAAAGAAAAATGATGGAACCTTAAGGCTATGTATTGACTACAGGGAGTTGAGCAAGATCACCATCAAAAACAAATACCCTGTGCCGTGAATAGATGACTTATTTGATCAATTACAAGGAGCAAGAGTGTTCTCTAAGATTTATTTGAGGGCAGGGTACCATCTGCCTAGGATTAAACCTGAAGACATCCCTAAGACTGCAATTAGGACCAGGTATGGTCACTGTGAGTTTAAAGTGATGTCGTTTGGCCTCACCAATGCCCCCATAGCCTTCATGGATTTTATGGGCAGAGTCTTCAGACCCTATTTAGATAAGTTTATAGTGGTATTCATTGATGACATTCTTATCTATTCTAAGGATAGGGAGGTACATGCTGATTATTTGAGGGCGGTGTTATAGACCCTGAGGGAGCATCAGCTCTACGGCAAATTAAAAAAAGCGTGAATTTTGGTTGGAAAAAGTGGTATTCTTGGGACATGCGATTACAAAAGAAGGAATTAAAGTTAACCTCCAGAAGGTGAAGGAAATCACGGAATATTCAAGGCCTACCAACGACACTGAGATTAAAAGCTTTCTGGGTTTAGTAGGCTATTATCAAAGGTTCATTAAGGACTGTTTGAAAATAGCTTTGCCCCTGACCAATCCACTAAAGAAAGCAAATAAATTTAAGTGGACAGAGAAATGTGAGAGAGCTTTTCAAGAGCTAAGACAGCGATTAACTATTGCCCCAATCTTAATGCTACCAGTAGAAGGTAAGGAGTATACCATTTATAGTGATGCATCTAAGAACAGTTTGGGGTGTGTTTTGATGCAGGAAGACAAAGTAGTGGCTTATGCCTCTTGACTGCTCAAGCCTTATGAGAAAAATTACCTTACCCATGACTTGGAGTTAGCAGACGTGATCTTTGCATTGAAAATTTAGAGACATTACTTATATTGGGTACCCTACAAGATCTATACTAACCATCAAAGTCTGAAGTATATGTTCACCCAGAAGGAGCTCAATTTGAGACAATGGCATTGGCTTGAGCTGCTTAAGGATTATGATTTACAAATTCAATATCATCTAAGAAAAGCAAATGTTGTAGCCGATGCCCTGAGTAGGAAAGTCCAATATAGCTCAAACATTATGGTGATTACTCAATTAAGTCTCTTAAGAGAGCTTGAGGACTTGGGAATTCAACTAATATCCCATGGGTAAGCAAATGTTCAATTATCAACACTTATCTTATAACCCTCTACAGTGGAGGAAATTTGGGTGAACCAAGGAAGTGATCCTCAACTCCAAAGAATAAAGCAAAATTTAGAGAAAGGAAAGTCTCCTGGGCTTGTAGTACATGAGGATCGGACATGCGATTCCAGAATTATCTATGAGTACCCAAAAATGAGGAATTGAGGAAATAGATCCAAGAGAAAGCTCACAATACTCGCTACTTAGTGCATCCAGGAGGCACCAGGATGTATAAAGATCTGAGACACTGCTTCTGGTGGAATAATGTGAAGAAGGAGATTACAGAATACGTAGACAAGTATCTAACCTGCCAGAAGGTTAAAGCAGAGCATCAGCGCCCCGTGGGTGAACTGCGACCTCTAGAAATTCCCACTTGAAAGTGGGATTTGATCTTAATGGACTTTGTTATGGATTTACCCCTTTCTGGTTTGAAGACGAATGCTATCTAGGTCATAGTCGATCGAATTAGCAAGTCAGCCTATTTTCTACCAATTAAGGATACTTAGGGGGCTCAAAAACTAGCCTAGCTATATGTTAAGGAGATAGCTCGACTACGGGATTCCCTTAGACATAGTATCTGATAGGGATCAAAGATTCCAAGCCCCTTTTTGGCAAGCACTTCAAAAAGCCTTTGGGACTAAATTGAATTTAGCAGCTCTTACCACCCTAAAACAGATGGGCAAACCAAAAGAGTGAATCAAATTCTAGAGGACATGCTAAGAGCTTGTGTATTAGAGTTCCAAGGAAAATAGGAAGATGATTTATCATTGGTGGAGTTTTTTTTATAACAATAGCTACCAGTCCACCATCAAAATGGCCCTGTTTGAGGCTTTATGTGGAAGAAAGTATAGAACCCCGCTATGCTGGACTGACTTGGACAAGGCATTGATCATAATCCCTGAAATGATTTGGGAAACCGTTGAAACAATAAGAAGAACTCGAGAGCCTATTAAGGATGCTTAGAACCGGTAAAAGAGTTATACTGACAAAAGAATGAGGCCTCTAGTGTTTCAAGTAGGCAATAAAGTTTTTCTGAAAGTTTCACCAACCCAGGGTATCAAGAGGTTCGAAACGCGAGGTAAATTAGCCCTAAAATATATTGGGCCCTATAAAATCATAAAAAAGTTGAATCCCGTAACTTATCACCTGGATCTTCCAGTAAAACTTAAACACATACATAACCTGCTTCATATCTCTCAGCTCAGAAAATATGTTCCAGATCCGGACCATACCATCATATCTAAACCTACTGAAACCACTAGGGATCTAGTGTATAAAGAGTGCCCAGTTGAAATACTAGATCGTAGGATTAAGCAGCTACGCAATAAGCAGATACCTCTAGTCAAGGTGCTTTGGACAAGCCATACCTCCCAAGAAGCCACTTAGGAGACCAAAGAGGAAATGAAAGCCAACTACGTATATTTATTTGAGGTAACCTTGCATGACATTGTGAAGTTCATAAGTTTAGAGGACGAAACTCTTTAAGGGGGAAAGGCTGTAAAAGGCCAACCTAAATCATGTTTATTTATTTAATTACCTCATGTTAATGATTTTATCATATTTATTTATCGCGTTTAATCATCCCGATGGGGAAAAATTCATTTAGGCCCCAGTTTGCAATTTGCCTTTTTTTTATCATGACATTCTGGTGAATCGATAGACGACGCTGACAAAATGTTTCAAAAGATTAAATTTATTGTTCATAACGACCCAACTGTTTTATCCTGAGCTATATAAAAATTTGATTTCAAAGAGGTATTTTGCTTAGCGGGCCCAAATCGTATAAGCCCAAATAATGCCCAACAAGTTATGTTGTTGATTTAGCTAATACCTTTTTATTGTGCCTAATTTGTAAGTAGTAAAAGCTACTTCATGAGGTCAAAATTCAGCTAAGTATATGTAGAGCATTTCTAGCCTGGTAAAAAAAGAAAATATCATAAACCCATCTCCCCCTTTTCTCTCCTCCATAGCTGGCTGGCCCCCCTTGCTTGCTACTGCTTTCCACCCCCTCACCGGAGCAGCCACTACCACCAGTCCAGCAACAATAGCTCAGCCACCATCTTCTCTCAACCCCCACCCTCATCAACCACTTTTCTCAATCCTCTTCTAGGCATCAAAGTGAGTAATCTTAACCATATCTTGTTGTTTTTGATTTGTGAGTTAGTTTTGATTCTTTTTTTGTTATTTTTGATTGTTGATCATATTGTTTTAATAAAAATAAGAGTTCTTTTTGGGTGTTTAAATTATTAGTGAAGCTTGAGAGTATGTGGGATTTGAGTTGTTTCATGATCATGCAAGCTTAAGCTTAAGTGATGTTTATGATGTTTTTGTATTTCATTTGGTGATCTTTAGCTTCATAAATGATTATGGTGCTTTTGGTGTGGTTTTGAATGAGTTAAAGGTGAATCTAAGTTGGCCATAAGCTAAGGTTTTAATGATTATATAAGGTTTAGCTTTCTTTTAATATCAAGCATGTTATTTGTGTGTACTTGGTTGAGAAATGAATCTTTGATGTGTCTTTCAACTTAGAAAATCAATTGGTATGATTCTTGAAAAAAGGGTGGCTTATGGGAATTTCCCTAATTGATTATAAAGGGTTATTTTGTTCATTTATGCAAATAAGTAAGATCATGGATATGTTTTGAGTGGGTTTGAAAAAGACAAGAATTAAAACTTGATGTAGAAGATTATGGAGTGAAATTGAGTAATATCGATTTGTATGGGGATGAGAAGGACCAAGGCTTAGTTAAATGAATTTAAGGAGTGATTTTAGATGGGGTATTATGTGAAAAGAAGGCAGAAAACAAAAACAGTGTGGATGTGAATAGAGTGAAAACAACGAACACTTTGCAATAAAAATGGTACTGGTTGGCCCATCAAGATGGGCAGATAGGTCTGTGAGTTGTCTTTCAAATTCCTTTTTAATCACTTTAATTCAAGTTTTACGAAAAAAGTTATGGCTGTTTTGCTATGAATGCACAGGATAAACCAAAACAGGCACCCTTGTGTTCTAACTCGAAAAAATTTCGGGAACCCTATTGTAAATGAATGTTTTGCAGGACTTTTTAACCTTTCTATATTGGGGAGTTAGGTCTCAAGCTGAGGTCGGAAGATTAAGTTATGAGTTATTTATTTTAGCTCCTGTTAAACCTTTACTTTTTTAACTAAAACTATCAACTATGAAAATAAATACATTTGCTAACTATATGTTCCTATAACAATACTTTTGCAAAAAATAAGGGACTAATCTATCATTTTCTCCCCTTTTGTGCATAATCATACTCAGTGAGATTTCATTAAAAGTCCTAGGAACATTCATTGCCTGTGTCTTGAGAAATCAGCAACTATTTATCAAAATTATAATGTTTTGATAAGTACATCAATGAATCAGTTGAATCAATGATTTGCCACATAATTAGTGAACCCATCAGTTATCAATTACAGGAAATTTCCCTTCAGTTACTTGCACAACTTCAAGCCAGGTTCCCTAATCGGCTTGGCAGATGTACACCTATCCACAGATCGTAACAGTCACCAGTGTTTCACTATCAAATAATAATTAGCAATGCAGTTTTATGTTCATCCAATTCCCTGTTTTAAATTAAAATGAATTGCAATGTGGGCCCAACTAGCTTTTTAATGGACATTTAACAATATGGGAATCTATGTACTAAACTTCAGCTTACAGTTCAAAATATTTTCATATTTAGTTTTAAGGAAATGCTTAGTGAATCATCCTCAGACTGGCGGGCCAACTGAAGGAGATAAGTGAGCGAGGAAGTCTGAAAAGAACAATGGTGTATTAGTGCTGAGATGTTTTAGCACTGTATTGTGAAATATTCTAATGTTAGAACTATATACTCTAAAAAGAGTTACCTTATATTGGTACAAACCTTGAGATAGTTGGAAACTATTTATATATGGTTTTGATGGTTTGTGATTGTGTGAATGCCTTGTGGTGGTAAACAATGTTTAGCTTTGTTATATTTATTGTTTATAAGTAAATCCTTGTCCTTTTTGGATGGTGGTAATGTCCCGATCATTAGGTTGTTACTTCTACTTAGTGAAATTGATGAAGAGAACACAAACAGTGGATTTTGTGTATTTGGGGTTTTACATTTGTCTTCACTTGTAGGTAAGGACTTGTCATTCCACCTTTTTGAGGAGTGTGGAGTGCCATTTACAAAGCTCAAGGAGGCATTGATCATTGCCCTTCTCTTGCATCTTTCCATTTAGGGAGAACAATTTAAGCTCAAGTGTAATGCGTCTAATTTGGTGGTAAGGGTAGTTTTAGGTTAAATAATTGATAGGAAATACCATATAATTTATAATTTACTATACAAATCATACTTTGATTGAAGCATAAATAAACTACGTTGTAACTGAGAAAGTAATTTCTAGCCATTATTGCTAGATTTGAAAAGTTTAGTCCTTTCCTCGTAGGTCTTATGTGATTGTTTTTCCCGAATATGCCACTTTGAAGAACCCTTTCAAAAAAAACAAATGTCAAGCCTAGACTCATTCAATGGATCATGCTACTACAAAAGTTCGATTGTGAAATTAAAGATAGAAAGGGTTTTGAAAACCTCATAACGGACCATTTTCTATGACTTGTTTGAGGATGCATGTGTGACCTTTACTTTTGATTGCTTTTTGGACGAACAGCTCAATGAGGCTCAATTAGCGCTATGGTATGCTGATATAGTCAATTATTTAGCCACATGAGAAATGCTTAGAGAGTGGATTAAATATGGCATGAAATGCTTCCTTGTATTGGTTAGATTTTTCATATAGGACGACCCTATTTGTTTAAATATTTCCAAAACCCAGTCATTCGAAGGTGTGTGCCCCATAATCAAATTCTTAGTGTCCTACCTTTTTATCATGATCACAAAAGTGGGGGACACTTTAGTGGAAGGAAAATTGCCATAAAAATTCTCAATGTGATTTCTAAAGGGCGACCCTATTTAAGATGGCCATGAATATTAAACGTTGCATGTGTTATCAATAATTTAGCAAATGAGGTACGAAGGACATTATACCCCTCACCCTATTAATATGGTTGATATATTGGATGTGTAGAGAATTCATTTTATGGGTCCATTTCCTAATTTGTTTAGGAATGAGTATATTTCTATGTGTTTCCATTATGTGTCCAAGTGGATTGAGGCAATCCCCTTGAAGATAAATGAGACTAGAATGGTTATTAGATTCCTAGAAAAGAATATTTTTGCAAATTATGGGGTGCCTCGTGCTATTATAAGTGACCTAGGGGCCCATTTTGGTGGTAGGCCCTTTAATGCCTTGTTGAGAAAGTATTCCATCATCCATCGACTTGCCACCCCACATTAACCTCAAATGAACAGTCAAATCAAAGTGTCTAATAGAAAAATTAAAGAAATCTCAACTATGACTTTGACTCCATTAGGCATATAGCTTTATAGGGTAGTTGATGATCACCCTTGTCATTTACCCATCAAGCTTGGGCATCGAACTTGAGTTTCGAGCATGGTGGGTAATTAAGGCTCTTAACTATGAGTTGAAATGAACTTGAAGAGATTAGGTAGGAAGCCTATGAAAACAGTAGGTCGAGCAAGGAGAAAGCTCAAAATTTTTATGACAAATATATTAATAGAAAAGAGTTCTATACTGGGTAAAAAGTGCTTCTTTATGACTATAAACTTAACATATTTCCAGGGAAACTAAAATCTAGGTGGACCTATCCTTTTGTTGTTATTAAGGTTTATCCTCGTGGTGCAATTGAGATTAAAGAGCCCGCTTAAGAACATATATTTAAAGTGAAGGGGCATATGTTGGAACACTTCTTAGAGATGCTTAGTGAAGAGGAAATGGACTGTCTCTTACTTCACAAACCCTCTTGGCATTGAGATGTGAAACTTCGGTCCTTGTGTACGTATTTATATTGAATAAATGTGAGTTATATGAGTGTTGAAAAATGGCAAAAAGAAAAAAGAGAATGCTTGAAAAAGGAAAGAAAGAGACAAAAGTGTCAAAAAAAATCAGTGCTAAAAAATGATCGTGCAAAAGAGAAAAATATAGAGTGAATCAGAGGAAGAATAACATGTTAAAAAAAGAGAAAAAAGAAATAACAAACGGGAATTTAGAAAGATGTGAAGTTGGGCAGGAATTTGGTACTGAAGCTCATGCCAAGTTGTACTCTTGTGCCAGAAAATGCTTCATTTAAATTGATGGACAGAGATTTGGTACAACAAGTTGTGCCTTGTGGCACGATCGTACGAAATCAGCTTCCACAAAATGTCAATTAGAGAAGTTGCAAGGGTTGTCCGTGCTGGTAGCACGGGTTGTTCGTGCTAGTGGCACACTTGTGCGACCCCTATTCAGCCCTGAAACTTTATTTCTTCCCCTTCTTTCCTCCATTTTTATTCAATCCTCTTCTTTCTTTCTCTATCTACCTGATCAAACCCTCTCAAGTATCACTTATTTCTCACTCATTTTGCATATAACTCTCAAACCAATTCTCTCAAATTCTCACAGAACTTTTTAATTACACTCATCTTCACCCATTCTCTAGAAACATTTCATCACAAACACCCTAGTTTCTTCTTCTGTATTCACCAACTTTCTCACTCTAAAAACCTTAACCTCCATTGTTGAGGTTGAAGGTAGTAGGGAAAGAAAAGCTTGCTCCTTGCCTCTGTTTCCACAACACTTAAGTTTCAAGGGATAATTTTGGGCTAGGAAGATAACCTCCCTTAATTCATCTATTCAAACCTATAAGAAATGGGTAAAAAGAGAGTGGGTGAGACCTCCTCTAAGTTATCCCTCCTAAGGAAGTCAATAAGGACTTCCTCTTCCCCAAATCCGACCTCTCAAAGCAAAGGTAAATCCTATTCCTTTAGTTCTTTCTCCAAGCAGCCGTGGTTTGAAATTTGGTAATGAAGGATAAAGGATGAAAGGATTACTAGGAATGTTAGATGGTATTGGTGCATTGCTAGCTAATTTGGGTTGGCTTGAATGTGTAAAAATGAAATGTGTACCCTATGATTTGTTGGCGATTGAATTTTTAAGCTGATTGCATGTTGATTGGGATGTTTCTAATATAGGTCAGGAGGTGTTAATTTCATTTAGAATGTTCAACAGTTATCATAATACGGGCTTAAGGGGTTTTAATTAACTTCTTTACCTCCCACTTCATACCAATGCTTGCTCGGATGTGCTTACAAGATGGAAAGCTGACTGCGCTTAGTTTAACATTGCATGCTCTAAGAACAAGAGTTATCGTGATAGGTGGGGCATGCCCCAAGTGTTTGACTTTAGGTAATTTAAGGCCATCGACATTTATAGCATGAACATATGCTACCTTCAACTTTTAATGGCTAATATCATTTTCAACATCATGATATCCAAAGCGTCTATAAGAAAGTGAAGATATTTATAATTTGGTGTACCATGACTGGGAAACATGTGGATATAGTGGCCTTTATCATCTGTTGTCTTATGGAAGTGGCCGAAACGACCATAAAAATGTCATAGATGTTGGGGGTACTATTACCGCCATAGTACAAGGGTTACATCATGAAGGGGAAGTATGGGTTACTTGAGTCCTATTTCCTAGGTGGGACCCTTGATGTTACCATTTTAGGCCATATCAGCATCATTGATATAAAGGGTGGCTCCAAGTTAACGACCCAAATAGAAGAGCACTTGCCATCAAAGAGATCAAAGAGATTGATCAAATTCACCAGGACACAAGTGAGCAGGATGAAGAAATGGAGGAACAAACTACTATCATAGCTCCTGATAAGGGAAAGCTACTTACACTCAAGAGAATCATGCATACCATGGAGGGTTTTAAGGATGAAAACAAAAGAGAACACATCTTTCACTCACGGTGTACCATGCAAGGCATGGTATGTAGTTTGATTATTGATAGGGATAGTTGCACTAATGTTATTTCTACCCATTTGATTGGAAAACTTAAGCTACCTACTGTCTAACACCCACAACCTTACTCACTTCAGCGGCTTAACAAGGGGAATAAAGTGCCTGTGACTAAAGAATCCTTAATTTCTTATTCCATTTGTGACTTTAAAGATGAGGTACTTTGTGATGTTTTACCTATGGATGCTGGTCATGTGTTACTTGGTAAGCCATGATATTTTGATAAAAGTGTCATGCATCATGGAAAGACCAACACCTACTATTTTAAGGATAAAGGCTGTAGCTATACTTTGGCTCCTTTACCTCCTAGTCAAGTTCGGCCCAAAATTAAGGCAAATAAGAGGAAATACAAGTGAGGAAGCCTAATTTCAGAGTGAAATATGGGTTAAAAGCTCTGTAAGCAATGGTGAAACAGTTTATTCCTTGCTTACGTTGGAAAAACTAGAAGAAGAGACATCCTTACGTCCTTCAGCTAAGCTCTTATACAAGAGTTTGGTGATGTCTTTCCTGGTGATTTACCTCTGGGATTGCCTCTAGTTAGAGGCATTGAGCATCACATTGACCTATTGCCAGGGGCTTCATTGCCTAACAAACTAGCCTATAGGTGTAATCCTGTAGAAACTAAGGAGCTCCAAAGGTAAGTACAAGAGCTTGTTAATAAAGGATACATTAGGGAAAGTATAAGCCCTTGTTCTGTTGCAGCCTTACGTGTCCCTAAGAAGGATGGAACCATGAGAATATGTATAGACCTGCATGCCATTAACAACATCAAAATAAAGTATAAGTATCATATTCCGAGGCTAGATGACATGCTTGATAAATTACATGGTGCTAAAGTTTTTTCCAGAATTGATTTGAGAAGTTAATACCATCATATCAGCATGAGTGACGAAGATGAGGGGAAAACGGCCTTTAAAACAAAGCAACGGTTGTATGAATTGCTTGTAATGTCATTTGGTTTATCTAATGCCCCTAGCACTTTTATAAGATTGATGAATGAAGCGCTTAAACCTCCCATTGGTCACTTTGTTGTGGTATACTTTGACGATATTTTGATTTATAGCTGAAATGATAGAGATCACAAGGAGCATCTTAGACAAGTTTTTGAGAGGCAAAAGCCATGATAAAGAGGCGTGAGTTTTTTACTTTACAATATGCTTTCCTTGGTTATGTGGTTTTGGCTAAGGAATCAAACTAGATTATAGCAAGGTGGAAGCCATCCCAACTTGGCCCCAACCTAAGACAATCACGGAGGTGAGAAGCTTTCATGGTTTAGCTCCTTTTTACAGGAGATTCATAAAATATTTTAGCTCAATCATGGTAGCCAAAGTAAGTGCATGAAGTAGCGAGCTTTTAAGTGCACTAAAGCTTCGTAGAGAGTCTTTAAAGAGCTCAAATAGAAGCTATGCCAAGCATTAGTCTTGGCCCTTCTAAACTTTGAAGATCTATTTGAGCTTGAGTCTGATGCAATTGTGGTTGAAATAGGAGCTATCTTAGTTAATCCAATAGCCCTATTGACTAGTTCAGTGAGAAACTTAATGATTCTAGATGCAATTACAACACCTACAATAAAGAGTTCTATACTATTGTGGGGGCTTTAACTTGTTAGGGTCATTACCTTAAGCCTAGACCTTTTGTCTTACATTCGGACCATCAAGCATACAAATACATTAACAGTCTGAACAAGTTGAATCCTAGACATGTTAAATGGATGGAGTTTCAATAATTATTTAACTACTTGCAAACATAAGAGTGGAAAAGAGAAAGTTATCGCAGATGCTTTGTCAAGAAGGTATATTTTGCTTTCTATTTTGGAGGACAAAGTCCTTGGATTTCACTCTATCCAGGATCTTTACAAAGAAGATCAAGATTTCAAAGGAGTTTTACATTGAGATCTCAAAGGTAGTTTATACACCCTCCAAAAAGGATACTTTTACAAGAATAACAATCTATGCATTCCTAAGAGCTCTTTAAGTGAGTTGCTGGCCTATGAGGCTCACAGATGTACTCCAGCTAGCCATTTTAACTGAAACAAGGCTGTTGACATTCTGAAAGAGCATTTTTATTAACATGAGATGGAAGGGGACATCCACAAGGTAATTCTAGCTTGCTTCATTTGCCACAAAGCCAAGAGTCAATTCCACCAAGGTTTATGCACCCTACTACCCATACCCTTAAGGCCTTGGAATGGTGTGAGAATGGATTTTATTATGGCTCTTCCTATGACTCAAAGGGGGAAGGATGCAATCATAGTGGTTGTGCACAGATGTTCAAAGATGGCTCACTTTGTTCTATGCCATAAAACTGATTATGCAAACTATATCACTAAGACCTACTTCAAAGAGATCATTAGGCTCCATGGTGTCCCAAAAACCATTGTTTCTGATCGAGATTCAAAATTTCTGTCCCATAATTGGAGTTTTTGGAAGTTATTAGGCACTAAGCTCTCGTTTAGTACATCGTATCATCCTCAAATTGATGGCCAAATAGAGATAACTAATCAAACTCTCACCACCTTTTTCTTAGTAGTTTGGTTAGTAAAACGCTAAAAGATTGACATTTGAAACTACCCCATGATGAGTCTGCTTAGAACTGGGCTGCATCTTATGCTACAATGCACTAACCTTTTGAATGTGTATATGAATTTAACCCCCTCAATCCCAATAACTTGCTGCCTATCCCTAATAAGTCAAGATTAAGCCATGATGTTGTGTAAGGACCAGAGAAATGAAAAGGCTGCATGAGCAGATTAGCGGAAATATTGAGAAGACTAATGTAGCATACAAAGCAAGAGCAAACAAGCATAAGAATCACTTAAAGTTCAATTTAGGAGATCTAGTGTGGTTACACCTCATAAAGGACATGTTTCTACCTAGAAGGAAGAATAAACTCATGAACAGAGGGGATGGACCATTCAAGGTGATTGCAAAGGTGGGAGATAATGCACACAAGCGACAACACCTAGAACACATGGCTATTTTAGCCACTTTTAACATTGGCGATTTAAGTTTTTATATGGAGGACAACTTTGAAGATGCTTTAGATTTGAGGGCATATCCTCTTCAAGAAGTGGAGTTTGATGCAAGGTAAGAAGGATCCCTTAATCCAAACTAAGTTTAAGCTAGAGGAGATCAAGGCAATCAAATCCAAGCATCACAGATTTAGACTTTGTTATCCCTTATAGGTTTAGAACTGAGCATAGTTTTGGATTCTTTATTTATGGATGATCCTAAGGCATCCTATGGACAATTCCACTTTTTGGGACTCCCTAAGGTTTCTACTTTTGCATCAAGCACTCAGTACTTAGGCACTTTGCTATATTTATCCAAATAGATAGGATACAAAAGTGGTTCTATTCTGCTATCTTAGAAGATTAGGTGGAATCACCACCTAAAACCTAATTTAGGACCAATATTTTTGCTTAGGATAATAGCTGACATCCCTCAGCACCAAACAATGCAGAGAAATCAAGGCAAGCCAAGTTCTTTATACGGTTTGAGGTACACTCACTTGACCATTGCACTTTGGCTCTATTCTAACCCGTTTTGAGTTTCTTACTGATTCTCTTAACGAAACCTAATTTATTGGATGATTTTTCTATTAAGGGTGTTTGTTAACATCCTAAGGAACCTATCTCTGCATTAATATCAGTTCTAGATTAAGTATAGGTTGGAGAACCAACTTCATCATTTTCAATGCTATAGGTTAATTAAGCCTAATCAAACTATTTTGACTTTGCATTGATCCTATAATGTGGAGGGTTTTCTGACCCAACTACTTGCTTCATTAGCATATTGAAAAATTAGGAACATCAACATAATGCCTTTTGTAACTTTGGAAGGTAAGTTGTCCAATTAGAAGGGAGATTGGGTTCTACTCGCAATCTGATTAGATAGCCAAATAGTAGACAGCAACAACAACCATTTTCTCGCTCTTCCATGTGCAAGTGACTTTATTAGAGCTAATTAAGCATGGTCAAGCTTGTGTTTAGCCCAAAACCCCATGTACTTACTAGACTTACATTTTCTAATTGGCTTAGTTAAAATTTGCTTTGTAATCTGGTTAGGTTAAGCTTAATTAGAGGCTTCCTAATTGGTACGTAGTCTACTTTCTTGCTTGGCTACAAGGATAGATGTGTATATGCGCCCCCTTGGTTGCTTATTGTAATAAGATTTCCATGAATGAAAAGCTTAGCTCTATGTTCCAAACACCTCATTATAAATATCACTTGTTGAATCAATTTTGATTTAAATTAAGTGGTTTCCTTTAATCTAAACTTGGTGGTGTTGCCTTTAGAGTCTGGAAGGTGGAATCCTTCCCAGCTAATGCAGTGGCATTACCTTTACTCCCTGCATATCTGCTGGTTTTGTGGGTGACTCCATTATTGTTCCTGATTCAAGCTCATCGCCTAAATAAAAAAAGTACATTACTTGTTCGTTGCTTAAGCTCACACATCACTTTTTCTACTTTTTATTTGTTTTTGAAGAAATGTCTTTCACCATCAAGAACATCAAAAAAATCACATGCTTCTATAAGTTTATGTCTCTTAACTTTTTGAAACATGTAGTTTTGAAAATTTAACTTGTAATCTTTAAAGAAACATGCATTCTTACAACTGACTTAGCTCTGCATCTCTCCCCATAATTTTCTTGTGAAATTTGAGTATGCCAGGATTTTACCTTGGTTGTTTTCGCCCTACTATGCTAAGACTGTACTTTCGCAAATGTTTAGGACTTGGAGTTTATGTTTTCCAGGATTAATAATTTATCCACTTATAGCGGATTACTCGAAATGAATTGGGTTGGCCAAAGATGACTTGCAGTTACTTGGATTAATTTAGGAATGGACCAGGATGGATGGCAGATGCACGGCGTAATTTTGAATTAACTAGCGGATGCGTAAGTTGACTGAGATAGCCCAAGAAGGTAAAAACGCTATGATACTATTATTTAGAAAAAGTTGTATAGTGTGGGAGCGGATGCTTTTTATTACTGAATCCTTGATTTCTTTTTTGCTTGATGCAAACGAGCCCTCTTTAAGGGTGTTTATAGCCATCCACCTCTTCTATGAATGGTTGGAGATTGATTTGATCCTATGACTATTATTAAGCTTCTACAACGTTGCATCTTAATGTATTCCTCAATAACTAGATATCATATTATAAGTATCTAGGATATTCTCTACAGAAGTATCTAAATGTTTTAGAAATTCACAATTGTGGAATGATATAGAACTTTGTAGAGTATCCTAGAAGACTCTAAAGTAATCCTAAAGCTTCTACCACTATCAAGTAAGTACTAGAATGTTTTAAAAGGTTTTAGAACATTACTATAAGACTCGCGTTTTTTATTTTATGTTAAGCTGACTGTCTTTCTTTTTATGTTATAAAATCGTATTTTTATTAACTATACGAGTTAAATTATTCGAGTCATTAAGGATATATGCGAGGGAGGTAGGACGAGTGTTAGGACACCAGGATGGGTCACCAAGGACTTCCTCGTTGGTATGGGCCTGCATCAGGGTTTCGCCTTAAGCCCTTTTCTTTTCACCCTACTTATGGATGAACTTACAAGAGGGATTCAAGATGAATTGCCTTGGTGTATGCTATTTGCAGATGACATTGTTCTTATTGATGAGACCAGACAGGGAGTTAATGTCAAGTTGGAGCGATGGAGGCATACACTGGAATCTAGTGGTTTCAGACTGAGTAGATCAAAAACGGAATACCTTCATTGCTGTTTCAGTAGGAGAGAGGATGCGGGGGGAGAAGTTACCCTGAATGGGTGGTCGATACCTATGGTCAATAAGTTTAAGTATCTAGGCTCGATCATTCAAGGGAATGGGGATATTGACGAAGATATTAACCAGCGAATAAAGGTGGGCTGGCAAAAATGGAAGTATTCCTCGAGTGTGCTGTGTAATAAGAGGGTGCCCCTTCGTTTGAAAGGCAAAGTATATCGTATGGTAGTTAGACCAGCTGTTCTTTATGGATCGGAGGGTTGGCCCCTAAAAAAGAGGCAAGCTCAAAGGTTGATGGTAGTAGAAATGAGGATGATTAGATGGATGTGTGGTTATACGAGAATAGATAGAATTAGGAATGGTGTTATCAGAGACTTAGTTAAAGTAGCTCCCATCGAAGACAAGATGAGAGAAATAAGACTCCGATGGTTTGGCCATGTGAAAAGGAGGAGTGTGGACACTCCAGTGAGGAGATGTGAGATGATCAACATCATCGGGGGCAAAGAGGGAGGGGCCGACCAAAGAAGAGTTTGGATGAGGTGATTAGAGGACTTGAGAGTTGTCAGTTTGACGGAGGACTTGGCTTAAGATAGGAAGTTGTGGCGGGATATGATTAAGATCGTAAAGTAAGATCTTAGATCATAGAGAGTCGACCTCGTAGTTGGCTTTTGGTTGCAGTGACAGCGTACTGGTAGTGGTGTTGTTTTCGTTTATCGTGTTTGTTTACAGGTAGTACTTTTTATGAGGAAGAGGCACCATTTGCTTACCTCTGGTTGTTAAGGTATGTCACCATCCTCTGATTTACTATTCTTATGTTATATAGCTCCAGCAACTTGTCTTTTTAATGTTCCCATTAAGTGTTTTCAAAATGCCTTTTCCTCAAAATTTTTTCAAAAATTCTTTTATGTGGGTCTCTCAGAATCAGCCTCTCTACGGGTAGGAATGTCGGTAGAAGTAAAGTTGCCTACAGCTGGATCTCCCCAGACCCCGTGAAAGCGGAACCCACACTGGGAGGTGTTGTTGTTGTTGTTGTTGTTGTTGTTGTTGTATACGAGTTAAATTATTATTGATACGCTTATGTGAATGATAATTTTATTAAAAAGAATGTTTTTATCGCTATTAATATTATTATCATTATTAGTTTTGAAAATCTTTCCATGATTTTTAGTTTGCGTTAATGTAGATTATTAACGAGTACTAAATCAAGTAAGAACCCAAGTACGACTAGCTGGTCAACTTTCAAATTAGTTTTGAGGTTTAATGAATCGAACCTTGACGTATTTGCTAACAAATGATCGATGAAGGGTCGTGTTATCGATTTGGGTTTAGAATAAGACGTTTGAGATTGGACTAGCTAATTTAGTTGATAAGTTAGGTTGACTAAAATTTTTAAAAAAAACAAATAAGGGGCCGAAGCCCCTTACTTTCCCAGCAAAGGGGCATGACAGGGGGGATTCTCAGTGACCCCAGCCCCTGAAACCATGCACAGAAGTGAGGGAGAGAGGGGCCGAGGACGACGGCGGCGCACCGGTGACTCAGGTGCCAGCTAACCCCTACAACACCACGACAACGAAAGAGAGAGAGAGATGGAACGAAAGAGTGAGGGGGCGAAAGGGGTTCGAGGAACCGCGACCTACTGCCGGCGACCGTCGCAACCGAGCCCGGCGAGCAGGCAGCGGTTGAGCCCGACTCCAGCGACCGCGAGAAGCTACGACAATCAAGAACTCATGGGTTAGGGTTTCGAACCTCAGCACCACCACCATCCGCCTCAACCCATTAGAACCACCGACCACCACCACCATCACCGTGCCCAGTCTGGGTAGCCCAATTAGCCAAGGAATCGGATCCTCTAGCTTGGAATCCAGGTGGATGTTTCTCACCTCCTAAGTATTAGTAGTTTTAAAACTATTTTAATCCTTAAGTTGCGTTGCATGTGAGTATAGGTTTAGTCAGATCGATTAGGGTTATGCATGTTCTGTTTCAGCTGAATTTAGTTTAAATCGATGTATGTTAGTTTAGCTAACTAACACTTGAAAACAGCTTCGAATCGGTATATGTTAGTTTAGTTAACACATGCCTATTAGTAGCTTCGAAATGATATACGAATACCTTGATTCGATGCTTGCTTCATTTGTTAATTTATGCCTGGATAGTAGCTTTAAAATGATATAGGGACACTTCGTTTCAATACTTATTTAGTTCGTTAATTTATACCTGAATAGTGACTTTGAAATAATAAATGAACACCTCGAATCGATGTCTGCCTATTAGTTAAATCATGCTTGTAACTTTGGAAATAAGCTATGAATGTTGAAACGAGCATGTTCACCCCTTCATTATAATACATGAATGTAATCGAGTTTCATGCCCTGTGAGTTTAGTTCAGTTTGTCAAGCGTTCGTTTCAAGCTAATACAATATGGATATATATATATATATATATATATATATATATATAATATAATATATATATATATATATATATATGGTTATAACTGTTGGCTGTAGCGTACTGCTGAATCATATTGGCTTGCTTGGTACGCTATGCATCTGTAAGTTTACATACCGCTTTTCAGTATGACCTAGGGATTAGAATGTCAGATTGTGAAATTGAGACTGAGATGGCAGTTAGATGGTTTGAGGTAGAACTATGAGTGGTTCGAGGTTTCCTATGGTCAGTTGCTATGTGAGGAAGGAGTCTGAGCTGTGATTAACCGCAATCGTGTGGATTGCGAGGCCATGTATGGCCCATATTGCTAAGTTGAATTATGAAGTGTTTGAATGTGTACATGTACACCCCTACCCTTTATGTCATTAAGTTTGATTAATTGCACAAGGGTGAGTTTTGAAAAAGAAGGATTTCATGTTTTGAAATAATAGTAGCCATAATTATTAGTGCATGGTGGCCTATTTTAACTAAATGAATACAGTTTTGGGTGTGAACTTACTTGAACGGGGGAATCCTTAAAGAGTTTTACAAAGGCATGAGTTGTATGATAAAGGATTTTGCTGTGAGAAGCAGCAAACTTATTAGCCGTTATGGCCTTACGCTTTAAATTAGCTAAGATAATGTGCTTTGGACAATATGATATGAATGATGTTAGCCTAGGGAATAAGTCCTGGTACTAGGAAACTCTAGAAGACCCTGACGAGGGCAATGGTCCAATATGTTAAATGTAGCCATCCCAGGAGTAAGGGCTTATGCGTGAGCGCTAGGTCTCACTATGGGGTTGAGAATATATCTCATCCAATCAGCACCCTGTAATGATCTTATACTAGCAGTATTTTCCTAATAAGCAAAGAAAAGCAGTCAACATCTCACCCTTTTAAGTATTTCAGAAAGAAAGTTTGAAGGGCCATTGAGAGGCCAGAATGAATGAAATGTGGTAAGCTTATAAGGGTCCTTATTGGACCAATACGAAGGAAATTCCTCTTAAAGAATGTGAACCTCAAGAGGTTATGAAAAGTGTTTTCAATGAAAGAAAAGAAAATTTCTGTGAATGCCTAATGGAAAAGGTTTCTAAGCACAGTTGAATGCAATTTTAAGTAATATGTCGCCATAAGCTTAAAATGCATCGAGCATATGAGATTGAATGCGGATGTTCTATGAAAAAAAGCTCCTTGCATAATCTCTACTTCCTGTGTTTAAGCATCTCGTGTAAGTGCATTGGTTAGGCAAGGCATAACTCACATGTATATTACATAACCTATGAAAGAAAGTTCTGTGCTTAGCCTCGTTACTTGCTTATGTGCTTAAGTGCTTGTTACTTAAAGAATTCAGTCACTCAGGGGCCTAAAGATGAGTTTGAACGACTTAAATAAAGTTTATGGATAGTGATCCTTCCTTGAGGATTTATGAATTCCTAATATGATAGTAAAGTATGAATACGTGATATGTGACCCTCAAAGATATTATTACTTGCAACGGTTTTGGTTTTAAGGGGGTCGGGGGACACTCACTGAGCATGTGGTTGCTCATCCCACTACTCTTTCCCCCTTTTCCCCAGGTTTTCTTTATGACAAGAAGAAGTTGAGTCAGCTATGTCGAAATAGAAGTTACCCTTGCTTAAAGGGAGTCAAGTGTGCCCATAGTGAAGTAGTCTCGCTGCTTGATGATGTTATAAAATGTATTCTTATTTTGTAAACTTATGTAAATGAATTATTCTAGCTCATGTAATGCATATGGTATAAAGGTCGCTCTGTATGGCCGTATGAGCTAACCATCCAATTAGTTAGATGTCTTCTTGGTCAAAGTTAATTATGTTTTGGGATGTAAACCCCAATACTCTGGTTGTGTGAATAGTTGAGTTGTGTCTTTCAGTTCTTCTTTATTAACGAACTACATTATTTGAGTACATTGAGCGAGTTGCTCGTTGAGTTATGAACTCCAGCGCATAGCCATTGAGCTTATTTTAAAATGTTGTACGCTTTCGTTGACTGTAGGGGTTTATTGTAAGGTTTTTAGCCTAGAAACGATCAGTCTTTAGGGGAAACTTTGTCCGTTTCGCCCCGAAATTTAAGTAGAAAGTTAAGAAAGCGTAGCGTCCCTAACCCTAGGGGCTGGGGGTGTTACAATTACGTAAGGTTTTATGATAATTTGGAAGATACCATAATTTTTTAGAAGAATATAGAACCTTAACATATGACATCAAGATATTTCTAGATTATTACTTTCTAATAGTATTCAATTTATAGAAATTAATCTCTGCAGGATGCCAACTATAAGGGGTAGCCTTTAGCACTTATTAGAAAATGTGATGGAGAATAAGCAAGATAGAAGGAAACTGTATACAAGCAAGCAAACTATATGGACAAGTTTGCTTGAACTAGACTGAAACTAAGCAACAAACTCAAGAAACCCAAGATAATCTGAACTTAGTTTGGATGCGAGTACAACACCAAAAAAAGCTTAGGCCCCTTGGTGTTATTCTACATATAGTAACACCACCAGAATAGCCACCAAGACTCCTAGAACACCACCTGTAAGGGTCAAGTCACAGGATAGCTAGAGAGATTTGAGAGGCAAGGAGTAATGCTCGACTTTAATCATTCAACAACTGAGTACCTACAACTGAAAATGAGGCTTTCATACTCAGCCTTACACCATCTCTCAATCGCTAAGTTAGCAAACAAAAGCAAACTAAAAATAGTAAAGAAGTTCAAATTATAGATAGCCTAAAACAGCAGCTCCAACTTGATCTTCGGTGCCTAATCTCTTTACTAATCTCCATTATTAAGGTGTCAACCCCTTTAAGCCTCAAGTACTACTAATGATGGCCTTGAGGGGCCATTTGCAACTACTGATTTGGCGATTAGCCCTGCCTATCAGCAGGTACAGCAGCTAGGTATCCATTAGATCAAAGGGTATTTCCTTTGACTTTGTGGTGGTTAATAGCCGATGCTAGCTGATCTTGTTTTACTGTTTTAGGGCCTTTCTTGATAATATTTTAGACATATTTTCATGCCCTTAAATGTACCAAAACCTTGCTCTAAAAATGAGTCACCTTTGACTCTCCCAAAATGCTGTTGTGCTAGACTGAAATCTGGACAGTGCAAGTTGTTCTAGCTAGGTCTGCTGATTGAATTATAGCAAAAGGTGGGAAAACTTGTATTATTTATTAGATAATAACTAAGCTAGCAAATAAGCAAAGTTACTCCCTAAAAGGACTGACTGTCTACTGACCTAAATAGTAGACTTTGCACTGGCTAAATAAGCTGGGCAAAATGATTTAATTTGGACCTTGTTGCATAACTTTGAGAACCATTGCATGGACTTTCTAGTTTGATCTGGTTTCAGTGGAGGGATCTCATCAAGATGCCTCTAACTTGCTTACTTACATAGCATCCCAATATTTATTGCATAAGGACATTATCAATAAATATTCCAGAAGCTAAAGGTGTCTTCACATTGATGATTAAATTATTTCTATTGCTAAATAGCCCAAGCTAAGTATAAAAAGCTACATACTTCATCATCATCATACAAGCCCGTAACTGAATTAGGCTAGTTAACATCATCTACCACTTCTATGTCTAAGAACTCCTAGTCCCTATAAAAGAGAGCCCTTAAACCTGGAGCTTTTGCACAATTAAAAATAGCATGAAGAACCGCATCAACTTGATGACAGTGTAACAAACATGAAACTGAAACTTGTTGGCCCCGGCTATGAAGTCTATGTCCACAAGGAACAATGCTATTGTACAACCTCAAAGCTAACTACCTTACTTAGAGGGCACATCAAGGACCCAAATCTTTAAGTAGTCTTGATCCTTGTTTGATGGTGGTCCAAGCAGCTTGAATTGACAAGGAACCACTTAGGTTAGTGGTACCTCCATTTGACACTATACATGCTATTTTTAGTATAATGCTAAATAAAAGAGTCACATGCCATCTTTTACTCAATGGAATATTTACAATAGCATTTGCATCCAGGGGGAGAAAAATAGAATCAGCAATAGCTTCCTTCCATTCGCCTTGTTTATAGTTAATGTGCTTATCCACAAGCGTAGTTGGGTCATTTACCCTTATGGGTATAATAATTTTATAAGAAGAATCCTTAGGAAACCACCTGTCGACCCATACATAGATGTTACACCCATTTCCAACCATTTCTCTCCCCCCTAGTTAAATAAGTCATTTAGTGATGTATATGTGGGTGGTAAGTGAACCAAATCAAACTCAAATAAACCCAAATAAGAATTGAACCAAAGTAAAGAGAAAATGGAAGGTTGATTGAGATGGAATGAAAATAATAACAAAAAAGAACAAAGGATAAACAAGACCTTGCACTTGAGATAATCCTTCGCGGAGCCACTCAAGGACTTGATCTTGGGCAAATCCTCTCGTCTTCACCAAGGAATCACTCCAATTGAAAAAGAAAAGAGAACCTAGAACACCACTTGAACTTGCCAAAATTCAAGATATAGAACTAGGGATTTTTTTTTTGGACACAAATGAGAATCACTCTCAAGGTGTTTGTACTACTCTTAGAAAAGCTTACAACTCTGAATTCAAATGCAACTACATAACCCACCTATTTATAGGCTAAACAAAGATAACCAAAAGACTTAAAAACTCCTAGCAATTAAAACTAGAAAATTGAAAAGGCTTGGAAAATGGAAAAGACTCAACATAAAGGGGTGGGGGAGGTTACAAAGAATATTCTAGGCTTCCAATCAGCTGAAGACATCCATCTAGAACACTCCAAGTCGTGCATGATGTCATCCACATGATGTCATGTAACCAAAGTCTCTTCATTTGCCCAGCATTTAATCCTTGCAGCAGCCTCCACTTCAACTGAGCATAACTCTCAGCACACACGTCCAAATCAGGTGATTCTGGGCTTGTTGGAAAGCCCTGGAAATCTATTTTCCCGAATGGGCTCATTTTCTCAATTTGGATAAGTAGATCAAAAGTTATGGTCCGAACATTACACCTATATCAGAACTAAACTGGAGCAGGACAACTTCCCTTTGAGTGCTACTTTGCCCAATCAAATGACGTCCAAATTAAATAAAATTGGGCTTATTTTAAAGCTGACATCTTAAGCTTCAAAACCATGTGGCCCCTCAAGTTGTGGGTCCACTTGAGCTAGTCCAAAAAATGAGCACAAAAAAAAAATTACCTTCCGCAGGGATGAATCGGGCACCAAATCTTCCGGAAGGAATATGAGTTTTATCCAGATTTTCGCCACTTGCTTGACTACTTCATGGTATCTAAAGTCCTTAAACTCACATAATAAGAGAAAATATGAGAGTTCCCATGCACGCTCTTGTTTGACACTTTTCTTCTTGGGAGTTGACCTTAAATAAAAATGATGCATATGGGAATGTGCATCATACTCCCTGGGTGGTTTTGAGTTTGTCCTCAAACTCAAAGGGTTAGCAAGCCTCTCAAGAAAGGGGTCACGCTCATAATATGGGAGCTTTTGGGGAAGGAGGTCACAGGGCATCACCTCTAGAGAGATATAGAAGAGGGTGAGGGGAGGATGATAAAACGGGTCATACCTGGTGAGGAGAAGAGGCGGAAGTGAGAAATCTTCTTTGGGGGCAAGGGTTTGGGAAGGATGAATGAGGGTTAAGGCTTGTCGGTCCTTTTGTGACTTGGGGCTTTGGCACGATGGAATAGGGGTCAAGGTGATTTTCTTCTCATCCTTAATAAAGGAGTAGGTGTTGAGGCGCCCATGATGAATTACATGGCGATCAAACATCCATGGTCTACCCAATAATATATGGCTTGCATCCATAGGAAGAATGTCACACAATATCTCATCCTTATAGTGGTCTCCAATAGAAAGAGAAATGAGGCATTGATGAGAAATGTATATACTTTGGCCTTGATTTAGCCATTGGATGCTATAAGGCTTAGGATGGGGTGTAGTCGCAAGTTTGAGCTTGTCCACCATGGTTTTGGATGCAACATTTGTACAACTACCTCCATCGATGATGAGGGTACAAACTTTCCCTTGAATAGTGCACCTTGTGTGGAAAATCGCCTCTCTTTGCTCCAAGCCTTCTTGAGTAGCAAATCCACTCAATGCTCGCCTAATGACAAGCAACTCACCTTCATCGGGGCCTATGATAACCTGTTCTTCTTTTTCTTCCAAGCTTTCCTCTTCTTCATGTTCATGCTCCTCAAAAGAAGCTTGGTACTCAGCTAGGGAAACAATCCTCTTGTTAGGACAATCAGATGCAAAATGTCCCATACCTTGACAATGGAAACACCAAACTTGGTCTTTTGGCCGTGAGGGCACTTTTGTGGGAGGTGGAGGGGTAATGGGAGGGACACTTTTGGCGGGTGAGGGGGTTTGAATTTGTGGGGGAAAGTAAGGTGGTTCTTGAGAAAAAGGACGGGAAGGAGTCTTGGAAAAGATGCTCTTTTCCTTAGTCTTCTTTTGTTGCTCTACCTTATAGGCTAGAGAACTCAAGTCATCTAGAGATGAATAGGGTTGCAACTCAATTACATGAGCAATTGATTCATCAAGACCACTCAAATATCTTACCAATGTTTGTACATCATCTTCTTTCAAATCACACTTGAGGAGGAG
Source organism: Carnegiea gigantea (assembly GCA_029747015.1). Taxonomy (NCBI): domain Eukaryota; kingdom Viridiplantae; phylum Streptophyta; class Magnoliopsida; order Caryophyllales; family Cactaceae; genus Carnegiea; species Carnegiea gigantea. Next base: position 80,740 of record JAKOGI010001674.1, read on the forward strand.
TTGTTCAAACTCCCGAGTGTATTCTTCCACACTTTTTGATCCTTGCTTGAGGCGGTGGAGTTTCAGATAATTATCTTGCACATAGTGTGAGGGAAGAAACTTGGCCTTGAGTTTTTCTTTCATTTTGGCCCACGTTCTAATTTTCCCTTTCCCATTTCTTGCTCTTTTCGCTCCAAGGTTAGCCCACCAGATTGAAGCATATTTGCGGAGTTTAAGGGCTACGAGTTTTACCTTCTTGTCCTCCGGGATGTCCTCATATTCAAAGATCCTCTCAATGGTGTGCAACCAATCGAGAAATAAGTCCGGGTCAAGTTGGCCTTCAAATTCGGGGATGTCAATTCGGACACCACCAATATTGCTTCCTTGCCTTTGTCTCCTTGGGGCTTCTTCGTCACTAGAATTGGCTCAGGATTGAAGGACTTCTTCTTCCGATTCGACCACCGGTTCATGAGGATGAGAGGGAGTGGGGCTATGAACCCACCTTCATTTTTCCTCCAAAAGTTGCCCAAGTTGAGTTCGAAGATAAGTGACTTGAGCTTCTAACTCTTCCACACGTGCTTGGTCGCTTCTTGTGGACTTTGTAGACATGTTGGAGATGCTTTGAAGGAAGAATATGCAGCAGGGAAAGTGGCACGGTCGTGCAAGGGGGCACGGGCAGGCCGTGCTATGCTTCGACTTGAAGATTTCTGAAAAATGAATATGGCACGGTCGTGTGGTATGGCACGGGGGCACCGTGCGAAATTTCTGGCCTGTGGACACTGGATGTTCACGGTTTTTTTTTTAGAAAAAATGTATTTGGGTGTGCTGTGGGTCACTTTAAAACCTTTGCTCTGATACCAATTGATGTATATGTGGGTGGTAAGTGAACCAAATCAAACTCAAATAAACCCAAATAAGAATTGAACCAAAGTAAAGAGAAAATGGAAGGTTGATTGAGATGGAATGAAAATAATAACAAAAAAGAACAAAGGATAAACAAGACCTTGCACTTGAGATAATCCTTCGCGGAGCCACTCAAGGACTTGATCTTGGGCAAATCCTCTCGTCTTCACCAAGGAATCACTCCAATTGGAAAAGAAAAGAGAACCTAGAACACCACTTGAACTTGCCAAAATTCAAGATATAGAACTAGGGATTTTTTTTTTGGACACAAATGAGAATCACTCTCAAGGTGTTTGTACTACTCTTGGAAAAGCTTACAACTCTGAATTCAAATGCAACTACATAACCCACCTATTTATAGGCTAAACAAAGATAACCAAAAGACTTAAAAACTCCTAGCAATTAAAACTAGAAAATTGAAAAGGCTTGGAAAATGGAAAAGACTCAACATAAAGGGGTGGGGGAGGTTACAAAGAATATTCTAGGCTTCCAATCAGCTGAAGACATCCATCTAGAACACTCCAAGTCGTGCATGATGTCATCCACATGATGTCATGTAACCAAAGTCTCTTCATTTGCCCAGCATTTAATCCTTGCAGCAGCCTCCACTTCAACTGAGCATAACTCTCAGCACACACGTCCAAATCAGGTGATTCTGGGCTTGTTGGAAAGCCCTGGAAATCTATTTTCCAGAATGGGCTCATTTGCTCAATTTGGATAAGTAGATCAAAAGGTATGGTCCGAACATTACACCTATATCAGAACTGGACTGGAGCAGGACAACTTCCCTTTGAGTGCTACTTTGCCCAATCAAATGACGTCCAAATTAAATAAAATTGGGCTTATTTTAAAGCTGACATCTTAAGATTCAAAACCATGTGGCCCCTCAAGTTGTGGGTCCACTTGAGCTAGTCCAAAAAATGAGCACAAAAAAAATTACCTTCCGCAGGGATGAATCGGGCACCAATTCTTCCGGAAGGAATATGAGTTTTATCCAGATTTTCGCCACTTGCTTGACTACTTCATGGTGTCTAAAGTCCTTGAACTCACATAATAAGAGAAAATATGAGAGTTCCCATGCACGCTCTTGTTTGACACTTTTCTTCTTAGAAGTTGACCTTAAATAAAAATGATGCATATGGGAATATGCATCATTTAGCTTGAAAAACTCCCCTTTAAAAAGGTGAGGGCCTACAGCCCCAAAGATGTAGCAAAGATAGAAGAGTGAGGAAAGTACCTTTTCTTGATAACATAGGTCATTAAGCATGTTCCATCTTGTAATGATCTCTAAACATTCTTCGTAAGTAAAGCTACATTGAAGTAGTCCAGATACCGAAAATCCGTACCACCGTCGCACTCGATCCTAGACAACATCACCAAATGAAACTTATGGTGTTCCTTTATTTATCCTCACCAAAACCTGGCTTCCAGGATTAAATATCTTGAATGATATAATTTCCATAAGCAAAAAGGAGCTTAGTATATGTCGTGATAGCCTAAATTACTTATTTAATCATGGCTTCTCCTCTCATATGCGATAAAGTTATCTCGCTCCAACCCTTGATTTTAGGTCCTACTCTCTCCTTAGTTGCCCTGAAGGTCTAGCCCTTTATCATCTAATAATTGTTGGGATGCCAAGATATTGAGTGTTCTTATTTGATTCAGTCATATAAAGCATCTGTAATACCTCATCGCTTTTTGCTGTGCTTATTCCTGAGCTAAAAAAAACTATCTGATTTTTTGAAATTGGCACGCTGTCTAGAGGCGACTCATTAACCTAAATACTTCTTTTGATTTGCTCACATTCATTAAAGGTAGCTCGAGAAAAAAATCACGTTCTTGTCTACAAATAGAAGGTGAAACATTCTAGGAGCCTGTCTTTGCACTTTGATTCCATCTATGTGCCTTTTAGCCATTGTCTTAGTGATCAGGCCTGAAAAGCACTTAACACAAAGTAAGAAAAAGACAGAATGAGATGTGATCTGCTTGCTGGCATCCTTTCTTTAGAAGGAGAAAACCATATGGCGAGCCATTTATGGTGATCGATTAAGTAACAGTTGCACATGCATCATGATAAGGTTAATCTAATGCCTAAAAAATCCTAGTCTCTTCATAATTTTGTAAAGAAAAGGCCACTCTTCTCGATCATAGGCCTTCTTCATATCAACTGTTAGTCCCATACAACCTCTTTTGTCAACTGCTTCACCTTTGATTGCATGAAAAATCCCTGCAGCAATAATTAGACTATCACACATGAGTCTTCGAGTGACAAAGACCGGTTGATTTTTAGAAATAATTTCAGGTAACATAGACTTAAGGGTTTTGCAGGTACCACTGATAAAATTTTATAGGCAACATTACATAAGGAAATGGGTCAAAAGTCACGTATAAAGTCAGGCTTATCTTTCGTTAGAAGGAGGACCAGATTGGTGTGATTAAGATTTTGAAGCATACTTAGCTATTTAGGATATGAAGGAGGAAATTACACATTCTATTAGAAACCATAGACTAGATTTTTTGATAAAAGAAGCTGAGAATCCATTAGGCCTAAGAGATTTACTAGCATACGTATGCGAGGATGCAAATTGTATTTCATCAATACTAAAAAGCTTACTTAACATCTCATTCATCTCTAGTGTAACTCAGACATCAATTCCATTGATTGCTTCCTCTAAGCATTCAACATTATCTATGGTAAAAAAAGTTTAAAATTGTTGATGGAAATCTAAGCAATATCCCCCTCCTTTGTGACCATTTCTCTTTCTGGCCCTATGATGCTATCAATTTTGTCATGTTACCTTTTGTTAGATGACCTTTGATGAAAGAAACATGTATTTTTATCCACTTCCATTAGCTAATGAGCATTTCCGTTAGTTATTGCTCTTTTTCATTCTTTTTAGTATGACACCTGGCACCTCAATGCTCCATATACTTCAACATCTAGCACTAGCATTAAGACAACTGAATAAGTATTGATTATTAGCATTGTAACTATCCCATGCCCCCTTGATCACGTTTGCACAACCATCATCCAAGGCCTAGTTGGACAGGAATTTAAAAACATTTTATCTTAGTCAAGTAACAGTTATATGCCTTAAATATTTATTAGTTGCACTTGGCTGTAATGAGAAAAACTCCTTGTGAGGTGTTTAACTGTTGCCTTGGTAAAAATAGATGTCGAGGCGAGATGTGCAAGACTATGATTAGGTCGACACGCAACACTTTCCTCATCTTCATGTCCATTCCACCAAGTCAATAGATAACTTAAGAAACCTAAGTCAATGAGCATGCAGTAATCCACTGCTTGTCAAAAATTCTCACTTTGAGACTGACCACATTCATTACCTCCAGGATTTTTTGAGTTGTACATATTTTCATTAAAATCTCCCATGTAGAGCCATGAAAGATTTTGTTTGTCCTTCAACCATTAGGGCATTAACCATGACCTATGTCTGAACTCTCTTTCAGGCTAATTATGAAATCATATATATCTCCAAGTAGATAAGAAGTCATTTTTTTAAAGTTTTCCATTAATGTGGAGAAGGTATATACTTATTAATTCAACAGTCAAACAACATACTCCATAAAAATACCAAGCCGCCTTATCGAATAGCACTATCCATGTCATAGCATGGGCTATGTCCAGCCCCTTGATCACACTTTTAATGTGGTATGTGCTGATTGCTTGATTTCTTACGTAAGAATAATAAGTTTGAGATAGTTTATTTATTTGAGTCGAGCTTTAATATCATTAGTGAATTCTAGTTTAATTCGTAACACAGTTGCTTTAAAATTGCAATCTATTTAGGTGAGACAGTTAAACTAAAATCGCTCTCACACTCGAGCTAAGAACTTAGCTAATCCACCAGTGGATGACATCCTTATTTCTCACCTCAAGAATTACACCTACAGTTTGGTGTTGTTACCGGGGATGATGGCATTGGATTCACATGGTTTTAGCTTTGGTTATAGTATATACCCTTGATATTTTTGTCATTAAGAAAAATTCAAAAAATTCAAAAATTTAAAAAGGGGGAATGAATGCTTAGACAAGGCCTCCTAGTTGTGGGAGACTCATTTATATTGAAATCTCACAACCACATCAAGATAACCCATCCACTAACACTTAATTTAGGAACAATGGACGAGGGAGGAGGTCAAGCTCCACCTCCTCTAGAAAAGAGTCTTAATCAAATATTCTACCTCCAAGTTCCACCAATCCCTCGTGTTTTCGGGCCCAAAACTCAGTTAGGATGTCCAATTTACATTTAGTCCCTAATACATGACCATGCTTCTTAAATTCTTTAGAGATCGAGATGGTAATCAATTTCTAAGTGAACCTGAGGAATTGTGCTCAATGATTCAGTTCCCTAACATTCCCTAAGACATTGTTAGGTTGCGTTTCATTCCTTTTGCATTGAAAGATTTGACAAAAATATTAATACGTAGTCCCTCCAAAAACTTTATCTCCACAAAGGATAGGTTTGTAAGGGTTTTATAAATTGAAGCTAGGGCATTCTAGAGGAATTAGCGGAAAAGACTTTGCAATGGAAAATTATGAGCGGTGAGAGCTTAGGCGCCAGCATTAATAGCCAAAAGGGAGGGATTCATGTGGTGACGGACGCCGCATACACTAACATCCGTTTGACCTCCCTTGGGAACATGTTAAAAGGAATGGTTTTGTCCCAAGCATATAATAATTTCCCCTCCCTAAGTGGTTGTATGTTCCCAATGCCAAGCTCCTGACCATTCTTAAAGGCATACCTGCTATTTACATAATCATTGGCTACAAGCCAATAGTATGCGCAAGTGAATCTGACCTATCAAAAAATGAAGATCAACCCTTATTCTCCCATATTCGACCTGCGGTGGTCCAAGTACCCCAACATTTCATGGACTGGCCAAAATGCTTTAATTCCTAATGCTCAAGGCCGTGGTTTCCAAGCAAACACTTCCTCTTCTTCGCATCAAAAGACCTCACTTTCAACAAGCATATAATGCTCCTGGATGACCTCCTTCTCAACTAATTGTTACTCAATCTTTTCCCCTCCCAGATACAATGAAATTGGAGAGAATGATGAGAGAGCTAAGGCCCCATTGGGTGAGGAAAAATAGAATAGAATTGAATCAAGGAATAATCACTAAGCGATAAAGGGTGGAATTTGAGTCCTACAATCATATGTGTTTGGAGCAAAAAGGGATGGAATTAAGTCTCAATTTTTATTGTTTGGCTATGAACTATGGAATGAAATCAAATATGTTTTTATTTTAAAAAGAATAATAATTAATAATAATATTATTATAATAACAATACCAATTAATAACAACAATAGTAAACATTATTACTGCTATTAATAATAATTATTATTAATATTATTATTAATTAATAATAATTATTATTATTATTATTAATGGACAATTATTATAAGAATAATACTAAGTATCATTATTAATTGATATTAATAATAATAACTAATCATAATAATTAACAACAACAGCAACAATATAATAATAATAATAATAATAATAATAATAATAATAATAATAATAATAACGACAACGACAACAACAACAACGACAACAACAACGGCAACAATAACAACAACAATAACAACAATAATAACAACAACAACAATGATGATGATGACGACCTTGATTCTAGGGGTTAGGAAGGAGGGTTCAAGTTCCTTAAGGTTTGGCAGAACTTGTACCCCCAGGTGTCAAGTTTCATCTCCTTAAAATGCTTATCTAACCTAAAAGAGTGGAACTTAATACCTGAGGTTTCAAGTTCCATTCTATTTTATCTCATCAAATAAGCCCTAAAGGAGTCTAATATGAGGATGATGACGATCATGAGTAAACAATTTGCTCAACTTGCCATGTCAAATAGGGGGAGAGGACTTTTCCAAGTCAACACGAGGTGAACCTAAGAGGGGGACCTTCTTCTTCTTCTTTTCACCCCAATGATGCAAGGAAAGTTAATGTCATGATTTCTTTATAGTTAGGTAAGCAAGTTTACACCCATACGGGTGAACATGATGTAGATGTGTGATGCAGAGCATCCCACGAGGATCGAGTTTTTCCTCCAAGCTAAAACCGTTGTCCAAATGGGAACAACGATGACCTTTCGAAGTAAGACTGAAAGCCTTAAAACTCCAAAGTCATTATTGATTTGGGGTCTTTGCAATTACAAGTAATCTTGGAAAAGGGTGACTAAGCAAATTATCAGCGTTAAATGAGGAGATTGGCCATTTCTTCTTCATTGTCACTCCTTTTATCAATTTTTAGGTTCTAGGCAGAACGTATCCTATGAATTCAATCTTAGTTTTGAATAAGCAAATAGGTCCCAAGTTTTGTAAGTTATGCATTGATGGATATTCCCGGGTGTCTAGTTTCCAACAAGCCTTGAATCATTTTCAAGCTCTAAGTACTGAGAAAGTTATGGGCTATGAATTGAGCAAGGGTTAGTGCAGGGCTAGAAAATGCATGGATTTAATTATGCGCATGATTAGGTTAGCAAATTGCTGAACTAGGAGATGAAATTTTGTAGATAGTTGGATGACCCATCTAGAACCTTTCCTACAAAAGAGATTTATCATTGTTGTTGGATTATCATTGTTGTTTTAGGGGTTTGTAAGCATTTGATTAATATTCTTCAAGCTTGTGGGCTTTCGTCCTCAATCTTAAACCTCTAATTGGTCATAAGAAATCACCTATGGATCAATGTGTCCCCTCCCCCATCATCTACTCTTCTCTCTTCTTAAGAATGTGAATCTCATGATGTGTCTACTCCCTCATTTAGCCCTTTTCCTTCTAAGTGTATAGAAAATCCTAAGGTGGGTGAGGCCTGAACATTATTGACTCTACACCTTTTAAGGTCATTACTACTTCTTCCCCTATGGCTTCTGAGCTGAGTTTGCCCTTTTCTAACCAGTTAAAGGGGTAGAAGGATAAATCCCATGTTGATAAGATAAGGGAGTCTTTCTCCTAAGTCAAAATCAATATTCCCATCCTTGATAGTATTTAATAAATGCCCCCTTATGGTTTCTTATGGAATTGTGTACCATTTAAGAGGGTCATGCGAGGGCTACTAATATTCCTAAGAGAGCCTTTCTGGCCTCCAATATGAGCTCAACCATTTCTAATCAAGTACAAAAACTTAGGGGCCTCATAAGTGCAATTGTCGTTCATAATCATAACTTATATAGGGCATTATTTAATCTTGGTGCTAGTGTTAATCTTTTATCATTCACCATGTATGCGAGATTAGGGGTAGAGGAGCTCTAACCTACCATAATAGTCTTACAATTAGTCAATCATTCTACTAGGCTTCTGAGAAGCATGTTAATTAAGGTAGGAGAATTAATTTTTTCAGTTGAATTTGTTGTGCAAGAGACCAAAACTGTTATGAGTCCTGGAAATAAAATGTCAATGATCCTTGGCCGATCATTCCTTGGTACATTAAATGCACTCAGTAATTGTAAGAATGGAAAAATGATGCTAACTTTTGGAAATATGACAATGGAGTTCAATTTGTTTATTTTACAAAAGCAAGCAATGAGATTTGATGATGTGCACCACTTTACCATTAATTTGGTACGTGACTTTTCTTTGGAAGATGTTATAGCAATCTTGAAGAAGAATTACTGTCATGTGTATGAGTCATTTTGTATGCAATATGAGTCCAGAATATGACACATTTGCATTTGATAATCTATTTGATGACTTATTGTGTCCATCCATTCTTGTATCTATCTCTTCTCGTCTATCTCCATCTTATGAGGAATTACCTAGTGTGCCCTCATCTTTATCTCTTGAATTGAAGCACCTCCTTGATACTCTCAAAAATGCATTTTTGCATCCGAATGAGTCTTTTCTCATGATAATTGCTAATGATTTCGATCCGAACCAAGAGACTCAAGTACTTACTTCCTTAGCAAAAACAAAGAGACTTTAGGGTATACCTTAGGCAACACTAGAGCCATTAATCCCACCATATGCAATATAGGATTCATCTATGCTAAACCTTACCATGTTAGATAAAGGTTGAACCTTACGCTATAAGAAGCAGTGAGGAAGGAAATTCTTAAGTGGTTAGATCATGACTTTATCTATGTAACGCCCCAGCCCCTCTCGGGTCATGGACAATTACAAAGAATAGCTTCAAGGATTATCGACTGCCCCACAAATCACCATAAGCCTTTCAGGCATGCTTCATCCTCGCTCACATGCTACCTGAGAAACTTCCCAAGAGATCACCCATCCCAAGATTGCTCCCCAGCAAGCACGCTTAACTATGGAGTTTCCCGAGCAGCGTGTGATCCAGGACGCAGCATACTGGAAAGCCTTGTGGTGGTTTGTGAGGCCATTCGACAATCATTTAAGCCATTCTTGGTAATTGTCTATGACCCAGGAGGGTGTCGGGGCGTTACAGATATGTAAAACCCTGGAAATTCATTTTCGGGTTGATTTACTACTGATATGGACCGACCTAAGGCTGATGGTCTAAGTCAAGCTAAGTTTGAGAAAAGAAAAATTTTGTTTTCTCTACTTCTAATTTCTTTAAATTTATTACTTAAATTGGATGAATTACTTTTCCCTCCCAAAATACCCTAACCCTAGTCTCCTACTCCCACTCAAGCTCCCTTTCCTTTTTTTTTCCCTAGTGTAGTCGGCCCCTCGCCCCCACTCAATTCTCTTTCTCGCTGTCTTTTCTCCCTCGCTCCCTTACCCTCTCGCCACCACACCAGTGCAGCCATAGCAGCTGCTGCCACCAGCAACACTACCACCTACATCGCCCCCATCCTTCCTTCCTTCCTTACTTTTGGTAAGTGTTAGATGCAAAATTATCTCCCATGCATCTTCCATGCACAAAGAAGAAGAAAACTAAAGCCTTTTGTTATTTTATGCTCTTTTCAGATCGAAAGTACGAGTGTACAATGTTTTAATGTGAATTTTACGAATTTTCAGATTTCCACTTTGAGGTGTGTGATGAGTTAATCGTTCCCTTTTCAAAACCAGATCAAGATAAGCATGATAGTCATGTTTCGATATTCGTTTTTAATAAACTATAATCTTTGGCTTGACTTGGATTGGTGGGGGACTTAGAAAGTGATAGGATCGATGTGGGCAGCCGTGTGACCCGATGTGGTACAAATTTGGGCTAAAAGAATACCCTTTGGAAGTAGAATAGTTGGGTAGAACGCCATTGATTAGAGGCCAGAACATACCCCGACTTTAAAATTCGACCCACAATATAATATTAGCTTAAAAATTACGACAGATAGGCCAGACTGCGCTTAGTACTTTGGCTTTTAAATCAAGGGAATCAGAGTTAGATTGGGCAAGTTATGGGCTGTTTACTGAGGGCCGCCCAGATCTAGGTAGCCAGTGATAGTGTTGAAACTTTGGGAAAATTAACGTAGTGATGGATAAATTTTGAGGCAATGCCGAACATAGGAGTTGTAGGGTACAGACTAATCTTTCTAGAATGGGTAGGAACTTTGAGTTTTGGCACCGGGAACTCGAGTTATAGGCTCTAGAAGTTGAGTCCATATTCTGACCGTAACTAGAATCGGGGTTAGATACGATTCGAAATTCCTCAAGTGGCCTAAAAAAATGGTAGAAAAACTATTCTAAGCTAAAAATAGAGGTAGGATACGTCTCGTAAAATTGGGGACTAAGTGCGGATGTTGTCTTGGTCTAGGTGAGGATTATTAGGCCCGAGCTAGGAAACCAAGCCCGTAAGTTACGAATTACTAGGTAACAATCATGCCCTCACCCTTCCTCAGATATCCTTTGAAAAATGTGATCAATGAGTATGTTGAAAGATTGTTTTGAAGGTATTTTGTGTTGTTTAGGGGATTTTCCTGAGTGAATGTGAAATAAGATCTTTCCCGTAGTATGTGTGAAACATTTTGGTAAATCAATGGCTGCATGGGTTATTGGGCTAATTGAGTTGCGAAAATAATGTGGAAATATGTTGGGACCAGAATGGGTTGGGTTGGGATGTATATGTTGGTTAAAAATCTAGGTTAACTATAAATGTGTAAATAAATGGCTGAATCGGTGAGACTGAGAAGCTATGTTCTTGTGTTATTAAAGGCCGTTAGCGCTCCCCGGGTAAAGTGCATGTATTTGAGTGGCCACATGCCTCCTTTGGGGTGAACGTGGGCCGATTAGTGGTAACAGTCCATATTGATGGTAGGCCAGGGTATGGTTAAGCGGTAACCGTCGATGTTGACGGTAGGCTAGGGTGTGGTTAAACAGTAACCGTCCAAGTTGACAGTAGGCCAGGTTATGGCTAAGCGGCTGCATTAAATCCAAGCGCAGGCCATGTAGTGGGCTCACTCACCCTTGAGAACCTGAAATTGAATAAAAGGAACATAGATTATTGTATGTGCCTGCTAAGAATGTATAGGTGTGATCTACTTGTCGTTCCCCACCCCTAAAATGGTTTGAATATGAATTTGTGCACGTGTTTTGACTGTTAGGGGTGGTTGTTATCGAGTTTATCTCATTTTTTGTAAAATGTTTTGTCTTCAGGAGAAGTGCACAAGCATGGCATTGGGGACTCGAATTAGTGCAAGGCCATGACATGAAATTTAGTTGAAATGAATCAGTTCCGGTTTAGACTTGTCTTAAAGATTGTGTTTCAGTTGGACTTTGTTATACTATTGCTAATACTTGAACTGATGTTAAGATTTAAGAATATAGTTGCATTAAAGTTTTGTATGTTACTCAGCTTGGTATTTCTAAGAAGGAAATACGGTGGTAACACCCCACTTAGACTTTTCCGCTACGACATAGGTTAATATTCATAATAAGCGGAAATTAGAAATTTAGGGTGTTACAACCCTAGTGTGGCTTAAAAGGATCAAGGTGACTACTTATACTACCAAAGGTACACCTTTCTTTTCAGGAAGCCCACTCTTAAGAACTCTACAGTTAAGCATGCTTCCTGTGGAGCAATCTTGGGATGGGTGACTTCCTGGGAAGTTTCCTAGACAGCGTGTAAGTAAGGATGAAGGAGCCTAGAAAGGCTTGTGGTGATTTGTGGCGCCAGTTGATGATCCTTAAAGCCGTTCTTGGTAATTGTCTGCGACTCAAGAAGGGTCGGGGTGCTAAATATGGTATTACGTCGGCCCGTGATCGTGAGCTGCACTAGTGAATAGGAGAGCCCTAGGTAGTCACCTAGCGGGGCGAAGATATTGGGATGGACCGCCAGTCAAGAGGACTCATAAGTCGATGAATTAGTGATGCACAATGAGGACGTTGTGCGCTTCAAGTGGGGGTGATTGTAATACCTCAAGTGTGGCTTAAAGGGATCGAAGTGACTACTTATATCACCAAAGGTGCACCTTTCTTTTCGAGAAACCCACTCTTAAGAACTCCACAATTAAGCGTGCTTGCTGGGGAGCAATCTTGGGATGGGTGACCTCCTGGGAAGTTTCCCAGGCAGTGGGTGAGCAGGGATGAAGCATGCCGGAAAAGGATTGTGGTGATTTGTGGGGCTAATCGATGATCCTTGAAGCCGTTCTTAGTAACTACACGCAACCCTGGAGGGGTCGGGGCGTTATAATTTACCCCGTCTCGGATATTGAATGAATAAGTCAAATCTAAGTCATTCCTAAAAAGACCAGTATCACCGTGATTAAGAACAGTAAGGATGAACTTATTCCGATAAAAATCTAATCTGGGTGCAGGGTCTAATATTCACTATCGCAAATTAAACTTTGACTATCGAAAATTAAATTCCACAATGAAAAAGTGATGGAAATCCCTCCATCCCTTTTGTTAAAAAAGAATCAAATCAAATTAGGTAATCTTATTATACTGGTTTAAGGATGAATAAATCATCCAAGTTTTGATTAAACATTGAAACTGCAGGGCAAGGGTTAAATCCAGCAGCTAACCCGTTTTTGTGTGCTTAATTTCTCAAACATACTAAGGGTTTACGTCTAATATTTTTTGATGGATTTGAAGATCAAGATGTTAGCTTTCCAACAAATCAAGTTTCATCCAATTTGGACTTCATTTGGTCGTTCAAATCAGCAATTAAACCCAAGGTGTCAAAACTGCCCAGCAGGGCCAGGATGAACCCGGTTTTGTTCTTTTTATTTCTTATGATATAGTTTAGCTTAAGTCTTGAATTTTTACATATTTTGGGTCCCCAAGATCTTAGCGTTCATTTCCAATTGGAATTACCAGATTTGGAGTTCAATTGGTTAGTGAACTAAGCTAATTAGTAAACCTGTGCTGTTTTGGAGTCCAATCTGCACGGTTTGGGAAATCAGGCTGATTCAAGGGGCAAATGACGTCCAATTGCTATGATTCAAAAAGGAGGGTAATCTAGACATATTGAGGTTTCCAACCATGTAAGAAACGTAGCAATTAGTCATCATTTGAGGTGTCAAACATGCGTTGCAAGTGGAGGCAGAAACCTGCTGCTTGACACCCGGTTGCTTAGCCTGGTGGTTTTCCTCCTTCAAGGGGTTTGCTTAAGGTGGAAGGCTGCCAAGCAGGTCATTTTGAGCTGCTTGATTAAGCACCACTCAGCTACTTGAGAGAGAGACACGTGGAGCTAGTGAAACGCCACCATTTTGCAAGCTCTCATTCGACCACTCAAGCATGACATGGCACACATGCAATTTTCAGTCCTTTTGAGGTGGCAGCCATGCTCTCTTACCTTCCTTGAAGGGAAATTGAGTCAACAAGGTTTCTTAATACTTAGGAAAGAGTTTAAGAAGGAAATCTTGTGTTTTGTAGCTTAAACTTTCAGCTTATGTATATTTTAGCTTAAACCGTGTATTACTAAGCATAGGATTAGTTTGATGACTTTCCTTGCCTAGAAGGAAAGCTCTTTTCATGTAATCACAAGGCTATATAAGTGCCTTGGCTGCTCTTTTGTAAAAACAACAAGTTTTGAGTATTAAAGTTGAGAGCAAAGACTTTGTGTCTTGTGATTTCTTAAACACTTAACTTGCTTATCCTTAATTGTGGCCGATTAAGGTGGTGACCAAGTGAGTCTTGATCTTTGGTTAGGTGGTGTATCTTATCCTAATCCAAGATTAAGGGCCCTAAGCTAAGTGATTAGTGGTGTATCTTATCTAATCACAAGGCTTAGAACTATCCAGATTCCATTGAATTCACTTAAAGTTCATGAAGTTAGCTTTGGGTTCCTTAAACCAAAGCTCTCCTTTTTCATGTTCTAATCAGTGAACTTCATTCCCACATCTCCTTTTTCTTTTCATATTCATTTCAAGCTTAATCAAGGCCAAGAATTCTTGCTTTGATTCAGTTTTGAGCCCAAACACAAAAGCCATCTCAAAAACCGTGAAAATCACAAACTAGGCGTGCTTAGGCAGCAAGTTGGCACGGTGCCCCCGTGCCTTGAAGCACGACCGTGCCACCCCTGGTTCGTGAGTTTCCCACTTGTTTTGGTTGTGTTCCTGTTGTAAGTTAGCTTGGGTTGTTCCTACCCTTGAGACTTACATCAAAAAGGATCACATCCATCTGCCCTTTTTTGACCAGATGTTAGAGACATTAGCCGGATGAGATTTTTATTGCTTCCTTAATGGATATTCTGGTGATAACCAAGTCCTCATTGGCCCTCACAGACCAGACTACATATGCCCTTTTGGTACTTATGCCTTTAGGAAGATGTCATTTGGTCTATGCAGTGATCTGGCCACCTTCCAAAGGTGTATGATATCCACATTTTTTTTATTAGTTGAGAAATGTCTTGAAATTTTCATAGACAACTTCTCCATTTAAAAGACTCCTTTAATGATTGCTTGATTAACTTGGGAAAAGTTTGGAGGTGTTAGGACAAGCACTTGACCCGTAAATGGAAAAAATGTCATTTCATGGTTAAAAAGAGGATTCTTTTGTGTCATATCATGATGTAAAGCAAGAGGTGGAGGAGATCAAGGTAGTCAAGATCAAGCCTTATAGATTCAAGCTTTGACCTCAAATCTAAAGGGTCTTCAAAGTTGTCCGCCACATAAGGACTTAAGTCGTTAATGTTAAAAGTTACTGAAATAACCACATCGCCTCGGAGTTATAGTTTGTAAGCATTATCTCCCACTCTCTCAATGATCTTCAATGGCATGTCCCCTCTTGCCATGAGCTTATTCTTCTTCCCATATGGAAACCTCTCGTTTCTAAGGTGCAACCAAACTAGACATGCGAGACTGTAACTCCAAGTACTTTATATGCTTGTTTACTCTTGCTTTGTAGGCTGTATTGACTTTCTCAATATGCTCCCTAATTTACTCATGCAACCTTTACATCTCTTTTGCTTTCATCTCAACATCATGACTCACTCTTGACTTAGTTGGAATTGGTAGTAAGTTAATAGGAGTGACGGGCTTAACTTCATACACACAGTAAAAGAGTGAGAGCATTGTAGCATAAGAGGGAGCTCCATTAAAAGCAAAGTCAGCGTGGGACAGTTTCAAATAGAGCCACAAAAGTTTAATCCGATATGCTAACCCGTCCTAAACCCAACCTAAAGTTTTTGAGAGAAACACGAACCCAATATAGATAACGAAAGTTGACATGATTTGACCATTTAAACTTTTTTCAAGGCCGATATGAAATTGACTCACTTATTAAGTGGGTCAATCCGAATCGACTTGTTACGCAGCTGTAGTTTCAAATCGTAATCTTTAGGCTTTTACTAACCAAACTCCTAAGTGAAGTGGTACTAAATAAGAGTTTAGTGCCTAGTTACTTCCATAAACTCCTCCAAAAGTGGGGCAAAAACTTTGAATCATACTCAGAGACAATGGATTTAGGCATACCACGGAGCCCAATGATCTCTTATAAATAGATCTCAGCAATGTAGCTTGCATCATCTGTTTTATGGCATGGAACAAAGTTAGCCATCTTATATTACATCCTTCCCACTTTGAGTTCTAGGAAGAGCCACAATAAAGCAATACTTACATTATCTCAAGGCTTTAAGGGTACGAGCAGTGGAGTGTATGACGCTTGGTGAAATTTACTGTTGGCCTTATGGCGAATAGAACAAGTTGAGATGACGTTGTACACGTTCCCTCCCATATTAGGCATAGAAATGCTCTTTCAAAATTTCAATGCCCTTGTTTGGGCTAAAATGTCCATGTAGAGCATCTCCATGAGCCTCATGGACTAGCAATTCCCTTAGGTACCCCTTTGGAATGCAAAGCTTATTGTTCTTGAATAGGTATCCTTCTTGGATGGTGTAGGGGCTTTCTTTGAGATCTCTTTGTAAAACCTCCTTAAAATTTAGATCTTCCTTATAAAGTTACTGGATGTAATGAAATTCAAGACTTTAGCTTCCAAAATAGAAAGTATAGTGTACCTTCTTGATAGAGCATCCGTGACTATATTCTCTTTTCCACTCTTGTGTTTGTAAAAACAATTAAATGATTATAGAAACTCCGCCTATATGGCATGTCTTGGATTTAACTTATGCTAACCATTGACGTATTTGAGTGCATAGTGGTCAAAATGCAAGGCAAAGGGCCTAGGCTTTAGTTAATGACCCCAATGAGTCAAAACTCTCACAATGGCGTAAAATTCCCCATCATATGGGCTATAGTTACTTTTGGAGCCATTGCGTTTCTCACTGAAATAGGCAATGGGCCTCTTGCCTTGGAATAGGACAGCCCCAATCACCACCCTACTTGCATCACATGCTAACTCAAACAAATCCTCAAAGTTTGGTAGAGCTAGAACTGGCGTGTAGCAATTTCTACTTAACTTCTTCAAAGGCTCTTTGGGTAGCATTGGTCCATTTAAATGGCCCCTTATTTATGCACTTCATGATGGAAGCCATGATTGAGCTAAAGTTCTTGATAAACCTCCTATGAAAAGAAGCTAAACCGTGAAAACTCCTCACCTCCATGACTATCTTATGTTGAGGCCAAGATATAATAGCCTTCACTTTGCTTTGGTCGATTGGATACCCTTCCTTGATACTAGATATCCAAGGAAAATGACTTGTGCTATTAATAACTCACACCTCTCCATCTCTATATAAAGCTTTTCCTTTCTTATAATTTGAAAAAAGTTGTCTCAAATGCTCTTTATGTTGCCTCTCATTTCGGCTCTAAACCAAAACGCAATCCAAGTATACAGCAACAAAGTGACCAATCAAAAGTTTAAACACCTCATTCATTAGTCTCATAAAAGTTCTAGGAGTATTAGATAATCCAAGTGACATGACAAGCTATTCATGCTTTAAAAGTTGTTTTCCACTCATCCTCATCTCTCATTCTAACTTGATGGTATCCACTTCTCAAATCAATCCTAGCAAACTCTTTAGCACCATGTAACCGATCAAGCCTGTCATCAAGCTTAGGAATTTGATACCTATACTTGATTATGATGTTGTTGATGGCATGAATGTCCACACACATTCTCATATTCTCCCTAATGTATCCAATATCAATCAACTCCTGGACCTGATGTTGGAACTCCTTAGTTTCTATGGGGTTACCCCAATAAGTTGGCTTATTAGGTAGGGAATTCCCAGGTAGTAACTCTCTTTAGGTTCAATGACATTATTGCAGGTGATCCCGAGGGTAGATCACTAGGAAAAACACCGTCAAACTCATATACGAGGGGTTGAGCTAATGGATGTAAAAGTGCCTGCTCCTCTCCTTTTTCTAACACAAGCAACGCATAAACTATTTCTCCCTTACTGATGGAGCTCTCAACCCATGTTTCACTCATGAACTAGGCATTCTCACTTATGTTTCCCTCCCCATTGATTTGTATGACAAATTTGATTTGGCTAGGTGGTAAAGGAGCTAAGGTATAGCTATAACCTTTCCCTTAAAGAAAATAAGTATTAGGTTTCCCATGGTGGATAACACTCCTATCAAACTGCCATGGTCTCCCTATGACAACCATCCATGGGTAATACATCACAAAGTACCTCATCTTTAAGGTTCCCAATGGAATAAGCAATCGAAGCTTGTTTAGCCACTTGGACTTTATTACCCCTTTTAAGCCACTGAAGTGACTAAGGTCGTGAGTGTTAGATGATAGGTAGACTTAATTTCTCGATCAGATGTATGGAGGTAACGTTAGTACAACTCCCCCTCGCAATAATCAAGTTACATACCTTGCCCTGGATGGTACACCGTGAGTGAAAGATGTGTTCTCTCTTGTTTTCCTCCTTATAACTCTCCATGGCATGTAAGATTCTTTTGAGTATAAGGCATTCCCCCATACTTGAAGTAAGGACGGTAGCGTCATCGTCCATTTCCTTATCCTTCTCACTTATTTCCCAGGGAATATGATTGATCTCTTCGATCTCTTTGATGGTGAGTGCTCTTCCATTTGGACAGTCAGCTTGGAAGTGACCCTACCCTTGGCTTTGAAGCATCTCTTTCCATCTAACTTCTTTGGAAATTCTTTGACAATGCCTTTCCCTTTTTTCATGCTCTTGTCTTCTTTAGGTAAGGTGTTGGCTTTAGGGGTAGAATAGGGCTTTGTTTCATTGCTACGGCATGAACAATAGCTAGTAAAAGGCCTCTTGTGCTTAGAGTGCTTCTCCACCTTGATAGCTAGCTTGCATATGTCTTCCAAGGTCTAGTAAGATTGTAGATTAACCTTTTCAGCTATCCTAGGATCAAGTTCCTTTAGGAACCTCACCACTGTTTTCTCTGGCTCTTCATTCAAACCACTACAGATTTGGAGTTGCTCAAACTCATGAAAATACGCCTCCATACTCATTCTACCTTGGTCTAAAGATAACAACCTTAGGTATAGATCATACTTGTAATTGTTAGGTAGAAACCTCTTATGCATCAATCTCTTGAGTTTGGGCGAAGTTTTAATCCGTGACTTGCAATCTTTGGTCCTTTGTCTCTTAGTGTTTTCATGCCAAAGAGAAGCACACAATTTAAGTTTAAGGACAACAACCTTAAAAGCCTTCCCCTCATAATGCTCTTTGATCTTAAAGAATTCTTCCAGGGACCGGATCCACTCAACGTAGAGATGTGGGTTTAGGCTCCTCCAAACTCAGGAGGGTTAAATTTCATATCCCTCAAGTTATCTAGGGGGTGCTTAGGAGGTCTCCTTCTCCTCCTTAAAGATTCATCATCTTAGGAAGAAGATGATTGACTTGAAGAGGAGTTTCCCCTTTAAGAGGCATAGTTCCTCCTCTTCCCTACTCCTGGGTCATCTGCGCAGCTAGCCAAAATCGCATCTAATTTAGTGTTTGTAATGGTAACCTCTGACGATATAGTTTGGAGTTTTCTTAGAGCTAGCAAATGGCATTCCACCTCCCTAGCTTACGGGTTTGCTCTAGATTAAGTCCATAGGGACCTTTGGCTATGGGGCATTACTTTCTTCTTCCCTAGACATGGATGGTGATCTCAGCATAGTTTGCATTGAGGAGTTTGGTTCTTTGTGGCCAGGAATGCATATAGGCTGATTTGGCTTTGTTTTGTAAGTTTGGTTGAAAGTGAATAAGCAAAAATCAAAATATAAATTAACCAAAACAACAAGGAAAACCAAGACTCACTAGGTTGGGCTTTGATACCACTTTGATGCTAGAGCTTAAGGAAAACTTAAGTAAGGCCTTCCCTTGGATCAGATTGATAATGAATCATGAACAATGCTCAATCAGGTAAGCAGAATCAATGGATATGAATAGGATAAAGGCTCATGCAACATCAAAATTGATCAAGGAATCCATCCTCTAACTCTAAAGGCAAAGCCACCAAGTTCGATTAAAGGAATCCATTCACCGAGCAGCCTAAACCAGATCGTATAATTCATATTTTGAGAGTGTCTTTAATTAAACATGAAACTTGATTATCATCTAACACAATGTAAAGTATAAATAGCCAAAGGTGGACTTTATAAGCTCATCTAAGCCTTTGCTACTAAGTAGGGAGTTTCCTTCATAGGAAGGATACCTCTGATCATGCTTAAGTAAACTAGATTAAAAGTAGCAAGTTTAGCTAAGCTAATTACAATGTGAGTCTAGTAAATACATGAGATGTTAAGCTAAAGTCAAGCTTGAGCATGCTAATTAGCTCTTAAGTAGGCCACTTGCACATGGAGGAGAGAGGAAAAGGCCACTGCTACTTGGCACTTTTCCACTAGCCAATTAGATTACAAGTGGATCTTTCTCTCCTTTCTCGTTGGCCAACTTGTCTTTCAAAGCTGCAAAGTCTTCATGATGGTGTCCTCGTCATCTAAGGAGCTAAGAAAGCAAGTAGGCAGGTCGCAAAACCCTTCCTATGGGGAAAGATCAGTTCAAAGTCAAATCAGCTTATTTAGGCCTAATTAACCCGGTTTGGCACTAAACATGATCACGTTGGTTCTCTAATGTATACTTGATTTAGAACTAATTTTATACATGGATGGGTTGCTTAGGATGTTGATACACACCCCAAATAGAAAACTTAGCCCTAAATTAGTTTAGGCAAGAGATTCATCCAGAAACTCAAAACACGTTAGAAAAGAGCCAAAATTGCAATGGCCACCTAAGTGGAGTTGAATCCCCATGAAGAACTTAACTTGGCCTTAATTTCTTTACATGGATTGTTACCTGATCATGTTGGCTAGCATCCTAAATCAAAATAGTGGTCCTAAATTAAGTTTTCGGGAATGAACCCACCTAATCTGTCTGTTTGGACCAATGTAGCAAAATACCCAGTACTTAGGCCAAAATTGAGTATTCCGTACAAAATTAGCCACCTTAGGGGGTCCAACAATGTTGTACTCATCCATTGGATGCCTAATGGTCACCTAGAAACAAGCTATCCAAAATCATGCTTAGGTTTGGACTTAAAAGTGAGATCAAGACTTGGATTGTGTGAGGTTTGAACTCGACTGCCTTGATCTTCTCTAGCTTTGGTAGTATCTTGGACTTAGTATGGATTAGAGGAGCCCTCTTGCTCTGCATCATGAAGGAGATGATTAAGTTCTTGGGATAAGTGCTAGCAATGAGCACCGAAGTATAGTACCAAAAATTAAAGAATGAGATAAACTCTGCAAATACTGTAGAGGAAGGTTCAATAAAGCAGAATGCAACTACCCCACGATGGAAAAAAATCCTTTCAGTCATAAGGGAATTGAAAAGTTCTTAGTCTTTTTAGCCACAAAACCTTTTCTTATTCGAACTGAATTCTTATGAATACTTGGTTTTGTAAAAAAGAATTATTAATTATACAAACACAAGGGCGACTCCTGCATTGGTAATTATAGATTAACCATTCTTCTTTATTTATTAAACATATGCAGGGGTTGAAGAATTCTCTTGCAAATAGTTTAATTCGTGAACTCACCAATAGCGATAATTAGGGTAGACCTCCTTCCGGGAAATGACGAAATCCAAAATTAAATGTCATTACTACCAAAATGGGTTTCTCCTTTCATGAAATCCTTATGGATATTTTGGAATTTCATGCAAAAAAGAGATCACAATTCCGTTTCTTATCTTTTACTTATCTAATAGTATAGAGACTCCACCTTTTGGAGTTACAAATGAATTACTTAAGGCTTCTTATGATGTTCAAGCAAACATAAGCTCCTATGTTCAGGAAAAAGGGTTCAATTACTAGTATGCAGCATGCATCGACTACTATCATAATTATTCCTATGACATTTGGAATTATAGAGTACTTTGATGTTCTACCTTGATGGATCTGAAGTTGGTGGTATTGATTTCGAATAAATTCAATCCCTTTAGATGACCACATCATGAAGCTTGGAAATATCGAATGGTAGCTTACCTTAAGGAAATCTCTTATTCAAAGTGCCCGTTCTTCTCAAATCTAACTAAGTTTCAACAGTGTATGTTTAAAAGAACTCATTAGATTCTTACATCTCTTGATAGTCTAACAAAAGCACCATACAATAGAAGTTTGCATTTGCGCACTAATTGAATATTAAAATGCAAAGGCTAAACCAACTCATTATATTGTCCAATTCATTGATCTAAATGGCACGGATTATCAATGATAAGAATGGTATTCAAAACGTCATGTAGTAATTAGTGATCTTGTTTAGCAAGAGCTATTCATTTTTACAACATTTATCATTAAATGTGGGCATTGATTGAACGAGGAAAAATACCAATACATTACAAAAACACTACTTTCTTTTATCATAGTAATCTTAACAAATATGAAGGTAGAAGATGTCTTCGATTATCTCTTTGATGTTGAAGCTGGAAAACTTCTATTAGAAAAAGGAAACAAATATCTATATGATCTATTTGAGAAATGGGATCAAGAGCATCCTAAACTTGATGAAGATTTTGATGGTCATTTGGATATTGATGGACCTAAAGACATTATTGGAGATGAAGGCATACAGAATCTCAATATGGATGACTTGTCTTATCAGCATTATGTGCTTTGAAACGTTGTTGGACCATTATATGTCTTATCAGCATTAAATGCAGTCTACTATAGCCATCTGAATGTATCATATAACAGCATGTGTACTGTAGCCATTAGGACATCCTATGTTGTTCATCTGCTCTAAAAAAGGCGAAGCTAAGGATTGTGAAGGGGCATGATCGTTTGAGGATACTTGAGCAAAAGAGGAGTCAGGTTTTTTCATTTCCCTCTGAACAAGCATCTCAGAATATCTTAACTGTTTAAGCCCCTTTTCGAAACTTTCCGTTACAATATTTCAAATTTAAGCTTTCAATTAAAGAAGTTTCCCAATAGAGAATATTATTTAATCGAATTTTATCTGTTAAGTATTGTAATTTCTTAATTAAAGTTCCACTTTCCCTAAAAATAAAAAAATTGATTACTGACTACAGTTTGAGGTAGAAAATGAGTTGAATCTATGTTGTGCCTAATCTAAAGAAGATGACGTTGAGATTAGTAATCTCTATAAACTCAAAGTTAGAGAAACGTCAATGTCCAATACCGACTAAGTTCAGATAATGATCAAATGTCTCTAATCAATTTCTACTGTTTTACTGAACAAGATGGGCCTATAATCATAGAAAATATTTTTTATATATATAAGTTATAGATTGTGATAACTAAAACTAGTAAATTCATTACAAGAGGTAAAAAAATTCACAAAATAGATCTTATTTCTTTAAAAATCCAAGTAAAAGATAAATTAAAGACTGTACCCATTTTGGGACGACTTGTAATTTTGGAAACATTTTGGTCAAAAATAAAAACATTCCTCCTCCAAAAGATATTTAAGCCAATAGCTATACCCCAAAAAATTATTATCCAAACCTGAGTAGTTCTAAAAATGTTTGTCTAAACTCGCTAGGTCACTTAAATCTTTACCGATGCCACAATAGACCTAGTGGCAAATTATTCATTAAGTCATTGTGAATGGGCAATAACCATGTATATCTTTAGGGTTATCGATAGATTTGCTATGATTGCTTGGTGCTGTGCTTTGGTCTATAGTTAAAATGAGTGGGTTGAATGGATACCTGATTTTGGCCCATTTGTCTTCCATGGGTAATTAGGTTAGATTGAGGTTAACATAATTAATTAAACAATATCAAATCAAGAGTTTGAACCTCTTCATTATCATTTTGGTTTAGGGTGTTCTAACCAATTTATATTCAACCTGAACATGATCTCAACCCGACTTGACCTATTCGATAGCCCTAATTTGAATTATGACAAAAATCATGGCTCTTTTTCAATATGGTGTAGGTTTCCTTTTTTTTTATATTTTCATTATTTCCCTCTCTCTTCCTTTGACATCCTTACATAGATCCATAAATTATTATTTGTAGAACTTTCTATTTTTTAATAGTTTTATTTCTTTAATTGAATTTGGGTTTATTTGCTTGATAAATTATTTTCATTGTTCTTAATTTAATTCAGCTTAGGTGAAATTATTTCATAAAAACTTAATCTAAGACACCAGTTCTAGTGAAAACGTCATACCCAAATATGATGTTAGACTAATGTAAGACCCAGAAAATTCATCATTGTCATCTTTGTAGAATAGTAAGTTGACTTTAATCACTTGAGTTCGTAGCTGATATTCTAGAGTGGGAAATCATAATTAGAATCTTGGACGCCTGTACAACCTTTCGATCCAATCTATGCTTTAATGAAGAAATAATTAATTTCAAATTCGATTTCTTAACATTCCTTGATTATATAATAAAATTTTGATTTTCAATATGTTGGTTTTATTTAATAGAATTTTAATTAGTTATGAAAATCTCCCTTTCAAATTTCAAATTGAAAGAAAATCTAATGAGGTAGTATTTTGAAAGAAAAAAATCATAAAACCTAGAAGCACTCTCTCTCTCTCTTGGTAGAAAAACTTGCTCTATTTCATGCGTGTAATCCCCTAACCCCAAAGCCTAAGACTCCATCAAATCTTTCTCTCTATTACTCTTATACAAACTCCCTCTTCCCCCTTCACGACTCTCCCTCCCCCCTCACCTCTCCCGTTTGATCATTGTTCCACTATCAGACCGCCACAAGCCACCATCGTGCTGTGCAGCCAAGCTAGCAAACCTCTTTTCTCCCTCCGCAGGTGGTTGAGAAGTTTAGGGTTTTGGTTGTATGAGTTGAATTTTCTTTTTATGATCATAAAGAACTTCTTTTGGATGTTTTCGTGATGATTCTCAGATTTTGGTAGTTATTCAAATCACACATTCAAGCCTCTTGCCTCCACTATTCTATTAAAGGTAAATCTAAACTTTTTCTACTTAAAAATTCTCCCTTTGAAGTAGCATGGATAGGGTCTACTAATGTTTAAGGTTAGTATGGATGTGTGGAAATGGTTTTAGAGTATTTTGGTGAGTGCTATGACCTTATGCTAGAATTGTAAAGTTAGTTGAGATCAGAAATTACACCTGCAAAGGCCTAATTTTGTAAAAGAAATTACTTTTAACCTCTAAGCCAAAAATCATGAAAAAAACTCAAGCAAGTAGATCTATGAGTGCAGTATTCCAAGAATTTTGAGTTATTAATTTTAGGCTTGAAATATATGAGACACAAATTTTCTCCCAAGTGCAACTCTGACATAAAACTGCTAGGGTAGAAATATGTAAATTTTTAAGGCAGTTTTTGTGGTTTCTTGTGAATACTCATTAAAAAAAAGCTACGGTAGAAAAACAAATCTTAATATGAGTTTTCGAGGTGACATTATGGTGTCCAAAAGTTGGGTCATAAACTAACTTGAAACTGTTTCCAAAACCCTAATGAAATTTCAAAATTGATTTATTTGAGTAAATGAACTTTTATAAATCATTTAGGTTCTTAAAAATCAGTATCTATGGGGAATTGGTCATGTTCATGTGGTCCTAGTGGTTGGATTGACTTTTAGGCTGGAAAGATTGGTTTTGGGTGTAATGACACCCTTAAGTTAGTGCATGTCATAACTTTTTAATTTTATTGTTTAGGCCTAATACTCTAGTTCAAGTTTAAGCTAGGTACGTGAACTTCTTTAAGGTAATCTCTATGCCCTAACTTGCCTTGGTTGTTTTTTGTTTAAAAATAGTTTTGGGATGTTTATGAATTGTTATGTGACATTGTATGCCAAGGGACCTTATGTGTAAAACGTGAACTACAACACATGATTTTGTGATTTTCTATCCATGTACTATGTTGTTGTGATTGAAAGTTTATACCCTAGCAGTTCATGTCTTAAAAGTGGTTTGTAAAATTAATCAAAGTTTAGGTTAAGATGGGATAGACTTACTAGGAGCCAAATGAATATAGTCATAAGATACTAAATCCTAAAGTGAAAGATTAAGGTTGGTTTGCGGGAGGATGTCTCCTATAATCAAAGTTGGTTTACCCTGGTATCTAGACAAGTTAGTCTCCCTGGTTTGTTGTATGTAGTTTCCAGGTACGTGCCATTATAAATGGACTTATGCTAAGATGGCTTTTGATAACCCATGAAATTATCCGGCGGAAGTCCGTGAGACCCTTTGATGGGGTCGCTTGCCAATGAAACTACCTCCGTTTGGTTTTGAATAATGGTTAAAATTTGATATTTTGAGAACTTGAACTAGATAAGAATCGCTTTTAAATTGCTCATCCCTAAATGTTTGAAACAAATTTAAGTGTTTTACAGTTAGGGGGTAGACATTGTTTAGTTTCATCTCATTGTTCAAATGTTTTGATTTTAGGTACTAATGTGTTACATGGGGATGGGATGTGAGCGAGGCTAATTAGAACATCTCTTTTAGTTAAACCTTTCTTGGTTTAATAAATCTTAGACTTATAACAAGTTGTTTAACCTTTGACATTGAGTGGCTAACTTTGAATTTTATTTTGGCTATTTTAATGACTTCATTTTTGCTTTGTATTTCTTAGGGCCTATTCTTTTCGCCTTATTTTGAACTGAATTTATTTTGAGCTAAATTTATCTGAAGTTATTCTGAATTTATTTGTTGAACTTATTCTGAACTTATTCTGAAACTTATTTACGAAACTTATTTAGAACTTATTCTGAACTTATTATATAACAAATTTATGAACCTATTTGCTAAACTTATTCTGAACTTATTTGCGGAATTTTATTCTGAAGTCTAAATATATTAATAAAACTGATTCTGAATTTATTTTGAACTGAACTTATCTGAACCTATGCTTCAAAAAATAAGTCAAAGAGAACATGCCCTTAATGAAATACAATACTGATGTCATTAGGTTGTTATCCACTGCATTAACTAAGTTAGTACTCCGTAATAAAATGAATTAGAATTTTCAGTGTGTCATAACTATTTTTTTTAATGTCATGATGAGATAATATGTTCAAAGATTTTATCTGTTAGCTATATTGTACATGTTTTGTATAATAATACCAGATAATGGAATGAAAAAAGAAATCAGTTCAACATATGGAAAGTGATTCGCTTAAAATGCCATTGAATTTTTTTGAAGTGATAAAAGAATACTGCTTAACTTTTCCAAATGGCTCAAAAATGGCCCTATCATAATGGCATTTTTTAAAAAATTTTGAAAAGTTTAATGATATTTTCAACAAAAAAAGAGTTCAGTGGTATTGTGAAATCCTAAAAATCTAGATGTTTTTTAATTATTGAGTTATGCAGAGTTTCAAAGATGAATCCTTTTAAGAGGGGTGAATATAAAACGTCAAAAATTTATATTTATAATCCTCGAAAAAGGATTAAAATGATCCTTAGTCGCTTGAACTCGTAAGAAATATTCTAGAATAGACATTCATTAGTTAGAATTTCGAACCAAACCCTTCTTTCATTATTGGGCCCAACCTAATCTCTTGACGAAAAATTATTCATTTCAATTTTAAATTGAAATGAATAATTTATAGAACAAAATTTTGAATTTTCGAAATATAAATTTTATTTGAGAAATTCAGATTTTATTAATTAGGGTTTTCTCCCAAAAGTTCAAAATTTAAAGATTTGTAATTGTGATGTATTTGTGCTTGGGATGTTAAAATCCCCTAATACTATTAAAAAAAAAAATCTTTCAAATGCTAGCAAACCCCCCCCCCAAAAACTCTTGAGCCTTAGCCGTGAAGCACCCAAAAAAAAAAAAAAAAAAAATTTCAGCAGCGGAATTATGTTAAGACACAATCGCCCCCCCTCTCCCATTCAACCCTCATTTCACACATCTCTCTCAGCCCACAACCTTAGCACCACTACCCCCTCTCCCCTTTTAGCCACCACCCCTCCACAGCTGCCAGCCATTGCCACCACCGCTAGGCTACCAGATTGCCACCCCTACCAAGCTGTTGCCGGCTCTCACCAAGGCCACCAGACCTTCCTCCCTTCTTGATTTTCTTTGGGTGAGAAAGCTTAGTTTTCGGGTTGTTTAAGTTTAAAACATTTATGCTCTTAAGGAATGGATTTTTACAACAAATTCACTCAATTTCTAGACTCTAAATACTTCTCTTGCATGCTTGAAATATAATGCTCGAAATTTGGGGTGATTTGAAAGCATACAAACAAGCATCTCACCTCCCACTTTCACATTCAAGGTAAGCAAAAAATTTTCTCCTCAAAACCTCTCTTAAAAGTGGACTTGGACAAGTTTTAAAAAAATATTTGTTGGTACTGATGATTAGGAGAAGTTTTGGATTGATTTGGGTGAATTTGGTTGCGTAACATGTGACTTCATGCATACGATCTAGGGTTAGTCAGTACCATAAACTACCCTACAATGCACCAAATTTATCAATTAAACTGCCCTACAAATACATTTTCTCCCAAAATTGTGCAAATTTGGACCAAAATAGATTGTAAGGAAAGAAGTGATGTTTTGAGCTAGTTTTTGTAGATTTTGGAATTGTGATTAAAATAAAAGTTGTAGTAGATAAAAACATCTTTCCAAAATGTGTTTAAATACCTCCACATGACATTTTTAGGTGGAGACATAACTTCTATAAGTTTGGACATAATCCTGTCCTAAAACTGGCCCCTAATAGGTTTAAGTTGCATTAATTGTTTTTCATAGGTATTTGAGTTTTAAAAGTGATATGCGTTCATAAAATTCAAAATCTAGGTATGTTGGTCCTACTCAAGTGCTCCTAGTGGCATGGTCGACTCTTAGGTTGAAAAAGAATAGTTTTGGGTGTAAAAACTCACTTGGATTAGTCCATATTGTGGCGCTTTAATTCTATTGTTTAGGACCAATACTCTAGTTTGAGCTCAAACTAGGCACCTACAGTTCTTCGAGGGAATGTCTATGCCCTAACTCCTCCTTGTTGCTCTTTTGAAATGTTTTTGGATGTTTATGAACTATATGCGACGTTGTATGCCAAGGGGACCTTATATGTAAATCATGAACTGCAACTGGCGATTCTATGATTTCATGAATGTGTAACTTCATGTTGCTATTGAATGTTTTATTTGAGTTGTTAAGCAATAGAAGATTGTTTGACGTGGATTGGCCTTTCGGGAAGCTAAACAGATTACTCCCAATACACTAATCCTAAAGTGAAAGGCTAAGGCGAGTTTGCTGGAGGGTGCTCCCGAGACCAAAGTAGGTTTACCTCGATATTTAGACAAGTTAGTCTCCCCGAGTTATAGCATGCGGTTTTTGGGCTGCGTCCCATTGTAAATGGTCGTATGCCAAGATAGGTCCTGGTAACCCACAAAGTTGTTCAATGGAAGGCCATTAGACCCTCTAGTGGGGTCGCTTGCCAGTGAAATTAATGTGTTTGATTTTGAATAATGGCTATTGTGGGAGTTTAATGATCTTGAACTGGCTGGGAATCATTTCTGAACTATTTGAATGTTCCCTCTCGAGCCTAAATGTTTGAAATGAATTTAAGTAGGTATTTATAGTTAGGATGGACACTATTGAGCTCCGTCTCACAGTTTGAAATTCTTTGTTTTTAGGAGCTGATGTGCTATATACGGATAGGATATGAGCGAGGCTGCATAGATGTTTAGATTAAAATTTTATTTGCATTGAATAATGTTGAAACTGTAGTGGACACAAGATCTTTACCTTGACTTTGGTTTATACTTTTGTTTATTTTTATTAATTACCTTTTGCCTTGTATTTGATTG
Source organism: Carnegiea gigantea (assembly GCA_029747015.1). Classification (NCBI taxonomy): domain Eukaryota; kingdom Viridiplantae; phylum Streptophyta; class Magnoliopsida; order Caryophyllales; family Cactaceae; genus Carnegiea; species Carnegiea gigantea. The sequence continues at coordinate 110,102 of JAKOGI010001674.1, forward strand.
TGAAACACGGTAGTGATGCCCAGTAGGTTATTTCCACTGTATTAAATAGGCTAAGTATTAGCAATAAAATTGAATTAGAATTTTCGATGCGTCACAGGAATTATGAATATTTGAAAATTTTTAGTAGCACTTTTTAGCAAGAACTCTTCAATAATATACTAGTTAAGTCAAGCCTATTTTTGAACCAATAAACACTATAACATTTTACATGACTTAGTTAATACAACCTAATGTTGACGAATAATACAATGAAGTATTATCATTAGCACAAAAGAAAAAGTTGAGAAGGGAAAAGAAAATATAAACCAAAAAAAGTCTAAGATGATTGGGTTTAAGAAATCCAAATTCATAGAACAAAAAAAATCTTTAAAAAGACCAAAAAAGGAAGTGAAAGAATCTAGGCAGGGAGGAAAAGTGAAAGCAAATAAATAAAAGAAATGGAAGAAAATATGTGTATTATCATATTAAAAGAACCAAACTTTTCTTACATTCAAGGGAGGGCAATTTTGTCATTAAAACTAGGGGTATTCTATTTGGTAACCCTATATTTTTTAGAAATCTATTTGGACACAGTATGGAAATAAACATAAATTCTAATAATTATATCCATTAATTTGAACTTATACAATTTAGATCGCATTGTTATTTCCATATTGTGTACTAAGTGGTTTTCTTAAAAATACAAGGGTCCCGAATGGAATATAGTTAAAACTAATGGTCACAGAATTGGGAAATCGTTAGATGCAGTGGCGGAGCTAAGGTGGGGTCACGTGGGGTCAACCGACCCCGCTTAAAAAAAAAAATTCTGCTAGTTAAATTTAAAAAAATACCCAAATACTATATATATAATTTGTGATGTACCCTAATGCAGTAAAAGAAGATTGCTTTGATGGTTGGTTGGAGGTGAAACAGTGGCTGGGCACTTCTCTCAGGCGTCCTGGGTTCGAACCTTGCCGTTGCCATTCACTTAAAAGCTCTCTCTGTTTTTTTTTTTTTTGCCCAAGTTTCGGCCTAAAACTTTAGATAGTTTTAATTTTCGCTTTTCTTTGTCAAATTCTTAATTGTTTACCTTTAAATTATTTTGATAGTTAGATTAGTTTCAATTGTTGAAATCATTTGATGAAATTGACAAAAAATCATTTGTCAATTGTAATTGTATATGTTGTTCACAGCTTCAATTCTCCTGTAATTTTTTTTTTTTGCCCAAATTTCGGCCTAAAACTTTAGATAGTTTTAATTTTTGCTTTTCTTTGTCAAATTTTCAATTGTTTACCTTTAAATTATTTTGATAGTTAGATTAGTTTCAATTGTTGAAATCATTTGATGAAATTGACAAGAAATCATTTGTCAATTATAATTGTATATGTTGTTCACTGCTTCAATTCTCCTGTAATTAGTTACAATTATTGAATATCTTTCACTTGCCTAATTAGATTTTTTTTGTCCAATTGAAAATGCATAGATATTCCAAAAAGTTGACTGCTGAATCGTTTCGTTCAAGTTCTACATCTGAAAATTCTCCTTTGAATCAAGAAACTAGCGAACACTACACTCAAACGCAAACCTCAAATTTTGACGCAAACACTAATCCTTCGTCTTATGGGAGAAGTCGAATTGATTCAAGTGCTCTTCAGTCAAATCCAGCTGAAAGAAAACCAATTTCACATTATCATCCAAATGAGCATGATGAAGATTATCAACACCAATTTGCGCAACGGAACATCGGATGAGTTTTTAAATAATACTGTTATTACTTATTTTGAGGATGATCTTTTTGAAACAGTATCGAACGATGATAGCATGTATCGGGAAGATTCGCTGAGGACAATTGCCTTGATTATAATAGCTTTATAATTTTGTTTTTACGACTATTGTTAAATTTAAAATTTCAAATCACATGTGTATTTGAGTTCCGACCCCGCTTGAATTAATTTCTGGATTCGCCACTGGTTAGATGGAATCATTATCAGCTATTTTTGTATGTTTCATGCACTACGTTTGCTGCTTAGACATAAATGCCCTTGATCACAGAATCATACTGAATTAATATACTTATCTAATTATTTTATACATTTACCTAAAGTACCAAGTCTCATTGGATTCTTAATAAGCAATCTTTCCAATCTTCCTCCTCAAATCAATTATTATAAAGTAACTTCAAACAAACGACGTAAGTAAAAGCTTATAAAATAATTTTTTAAATGTACAGTATGATTTTGTTTGTTGAGTTCATTAAACAACCGAAAGAAGGGACTTGCATTGAAATTATTAGACAACTCAAATGATGAACAATGAAATACCAGTTACCCAAAATATAAATAAAGTTATATTATAATTAAAGCATTAATAGTGTTTTAATCTTATAGAGAAATAAAACTTGTATTATACAAATTCATATATATGCACCGTCATTTAGCAGCAGATTAGATGTTGCATGCCGAAATATTAGATTATTTAACCACTGTCATATTTTCTTATGTAAATATTCCATATTTGTGGTTAAGCACATCATATGTATGAGAATGGCCCATATAAACTTGGTATAGTCACTTACTAATATTGGGGAAAAGGCTGTCTCCATTCATTCACTAGAAGATTGAATATCATGTGACACACTGTCAAGGATGCCCGTAGGATCCTCCTCCAACCTAATGTGATCTACATCTGAGACCAGAGTAAGTCTAGTAAGTAGTGAGCGGCCCAAGGAAAAACTACATAATTCATAATCAGTAGACAAGGTTAGAATATAATCAATGAAGCTTAATATCTGCCATTAAATTAGATGTAGTCTTCAAAATTGAGATCACTGGCATAGAGTCACTTTCATCCTAAACCATTTGGAATCCACAATCTCTGGCAATCTCTAGTCCGAACTTAATGACAAGTGATTTGGCAATCTCTATGCCTAATACCCTTTCCCATTGACGTGTTCCACATGCCATGATATGCCCTTGGTGGTCTCGAACAATAAAGCCAAAAAGGCATTCATCAAACTATGTTGTATCTGTATTTGTTGGGAAACTTAATGATGTAAAGAAGATATGAGTGGTTTGTAGGGATGGGTGTTTTTTATTGTTTAATGCTTGATTTTTGTTGTTAATATTTTTTTGCTTGATACAAATGAGGCCTTCTTTCGCTCAATGGAATATTCAGAATAGCATTTACATCCAGGTGAAGAAAAATAGAATCAATATCTTCCCTCCATTCACCTTGTTCATAGTCAATGAGCTTACACACAAGTGTAGTTGGGTCATTTGCTGCTGTAAGTGTAATAATTTTACAAGGAAAATCCTTAGGAAATCACCTGTTGGCTGTTAACCCATGGAGTGATGTTACACTCATTTCCAACCCGTCATGCCCCCTAGTTTAATAAGCCATTTAGCCTCAAAAACTCCCCTCTAAAAAGGTGAGGACCTATAGCCCCAAAGATGCAGTAAAGATGGAGTGAGGAACGTCCCTTTTCTTGATAACTTAGGCTACTATGGATGTTTCATCTTCTAAGGATCTCCAAATATTCTTTTTTTTGGTGTGGAGGATCTCCAAATACTCTTAGCAGACAAAGCCACATTGAAGCTGTTTAGATGCCGAAAATCCATACCATCGTCACACTTGCTCCTAAACAATTAATCCCAAAAGACCAAGTAAAGCTTATGATGTTCCTCTGTTTGTCCTAACAGAAACATTGCTACCATGGATTAAATATCTTGAATGAGATAGTTCGATAAGCGAAAAGAGCCATAGTAGATGTCGTGATAGCCTAATCACTAATTTAATCATGACTTCTCTTCCCGTAGATGACAACGTTCTCTCCTGCTACCCTTTGATTGTAGATGCCACTCTCTCCCTAAGTGCCTTGAATGTGCAGCCTTTGATCTTCTAATAATTGTTGGAATGCTAAGATATTTAGTGGCCTCATTAGATTCAGTCACATGAAGCATCTGTAATAACTCATCCCTTTTTGCTATGCTCATTCCTGAATTGAAAAAAAAAATCTAATTTTTGGAAACTGACATGCTGTCTAGAGGCCATCCTATAGGCCTCAATAATTATTTTGATTTGTTGACATTCATCAAGGGTAGCTGAACTGAAAATCACGCAGCCATCTGTAAAAAGTAGGAGAAATTTTAGGAGCCTGTCTTTGTACTTTGATTCCATGGATGCTCCTTTCATCCATTGCCTTAGTGATAAGGTTTAAAAAGCACTCAGCATAAAGTAAGAGAGGATAGAAGAAGAGTGGGAATGTCTTGTCTCTAGATGGAAAAAGTCTGGCGACAAGCCATTTATGACGAACAATTAAATAACTGTCTCAAAGCACATCATGACAAGGTCAATGTAATGCCCAGAAAATCCTAGCCTCTTCATAGTTCTGCATGAAAAGGCCACTTCACTCAGTCATAAGCCTTCACTATATCAAGGTTTAGAGTCACACAACCTCTTCTCCCACCTACCCCAACTTCCATTGCATGAAAAATCTCCAGGGTAACCATTAGACTATCACATATGAGTCTCCCAAGGACAAAAGCATTTTCACTTTTAAAAATAATGTCAGGTACGATAGGCTTAAAGCTTTTTGTAAGTACCTCAAATAAAATTTTGTAGGCAACATTGCAAATAGAAATGGGCCGAAAATTACTATAAAGTCAAGCTTATCTTTCTTTAGGAGGAGGACGAGATTGGCGTGATTAAGATTTTCTAGCATGACTTTGTTGTCCAGGATATGAAGGAGAAAATTGCACGTGCTATCACAAACTATAGACCAGAATTGTTGATTAAACAAAGATGAGTATCCATTAGGCCTAAGGGGTTCATCAAGATACATTTGAGATAATGCAAATTAGATTTCTTCAGTAGTAAAAGGCTTACTCAACATCTCATTCATCACTAGTGTAACTCAAGGATTGATTAAACTCAACGCTTCCTCCAAGCGTTCAACACCATCTATAGTGAAGAGATTCTTCAAATGGTTACTAGCAAGCTGAGTAATATCCCCCTCCTCTGTGACCATTTCTCTTTCTGGTCACATGATGTAATCAATTTCCTACATCGCCTTCTGTTAGAGGCCCCTTAGTGAAAGAACCATGTATTTTTGTCCCCTTTTATGAGCTAATGAGCATTCCCCAAGCTGCCCAGTATAGTTCTTTCTTATGCTTTAGTTCTTCTAGCTCTTTAAAAATATCATTCCGGCGAGCAGCTACTCTAGCAACATGCAAATACATATCAATTTGATCTAGTAGTTGCCTGCGCTTTTTCATTCTTTTTGGTATGGCACCCAACACCTCAATGCTTCACGTACTTAAAGATCTAGCATTAGCATTAAGACAACTGAATAAGTTTTAAAGATTAGTATTGAAACTATCTGATGCCTCCTTGATCACATTTTCATAGCCATTTTCCATGGTCTAGTAGACCTGAACTTAAAACATTTTGTATGAATTAAGTCAAAGTTATGTGCTTCAAATATTACTTTTAAGCAGTTATGGTCAGAAAACCCTCTTTTGTGGTGTTCAGCTATTGTCTTATTAAAAATATATGCCCAAGCGTGACGTTCTAGACAGCAATTAGGCTAACACTCAACACTTCGCCCATCCTTACGTCCACTTCATAAATTCATGTCAATGGACAAGTTCAGAAACCCAAGTCAATGAGGCTGCAATAATCCACAGCTTATCAAAAATTCTCCCTTTGAGATCGACCATGTTCATTACCTCTATCATTTTTCGAGTTATACATGATTTTATTAAAATTTCCAATAGAAAGCCGTAAATGATCATGTTTATCCTTCAACCATTGGAGCATTGACCATAACCTACACCTCAACTCTTTTTCAGGCCAACCATAAAATCTTATAAATCTCCAAGCAAACAAGTGGCCACTTCCTTCAAGTTTGCAATCAATATGGTGAAGTTTCGTACTTACTAATTCAACAGTCAGCTACTTACTCCATAAAACTGCTACTCCCCTGATCGAGTAGCACTATCAACAAAAACAACGTAAAAGTCCTTGAGTTTCTGTAACATGAACTTCACCTCATAGATTGCAAGTCTTATCTCGCATAAGAAAGTAGCATTGGCTTCTCACGGGCTATGAGGCGATGAACATAATTGAGTACCTAGTGATTGTCAAGCCCCTATTAGTTGAGGCTAAGGAGGCTCATAGGGCTTGGTGCAACCACCACCATTGCACTAGTGTTTAGCCTCCGCCTTTATACTTGTGTTGCTGCTGGATTTAGCCTCTTCACCCACTACCCTTACTTTTCTTTCACTTCCTTCCTCTTTCATATCAACTTTGACCTTCCTTTTCAATAAGTCAATCCTAGGAATTACAACTTCATTAAAAGGCTTTAGATGTCCTTTCTATAAGTTTGGTCCTCCTAGACTCACATCTTATGGCGATAGGTTGGCTTTATCACATTCATTAAAACTTAACCAAGTTATAGCCCAGGGTAGACGCCTAAAAACAGCATCTCATTTTTAAATTCCTAATGACAAAAATTATACCTCAATTTATGTGTTTGGGGGCTAACAGAATAATCCTTAATTCAAGACTAAAAGAATAACAAAGAAGGAAAACAAAAGGCTAAACAAAACCAAACAGGTACAAATTGATAGTATTCGACCTCTAGTTGAGATTTATCCTGTATTTGTACCCACTCTACTGTGTATAGAATTATTCAGTTTAGATACTAGTATTCTTCATTGAATAGGCTTCCTGAGGCCTGTGTTAAAGATGACACTTATTCATTGTTTTGCTCATATCCTATGTCACACTGATCCAAAAATTATAAAATTAATGTTATTAGAAACTAGACCCAATAACTTTGAACAAAAGAAGAATCACTCAAAATAGACGTCAGACGTGAAGGTCATAGGCAAAACACATTGCACAATTTGTAGCCCAACCTAGAAGCCTGGCAGGGTTGCTGCCTAACACAACTAGATTGTACCGAGAACCCGTCAGGTCATTTGGCCAAGCACCTAACCAAGCTCTATAGTCTTTCCTATTCGAGTTCTTTTTCAAGCCTAAAGTGTGTCTTAGCAAATAGAATCCTATCTGGATTGATGCACGTATTTAGATGAAGTTTAATGGGACTAGGATTATTTTTCCTTTCTCTAAACTAATTCATACTATCCCCTCAACCATTATAAAATGGGCTACAACCTAGGGTAGAGGCATCGAAACACATCAGAAAAATTAGTGATAAAAAAATTAGAGAGGATGCAACATTAGAAATTCAAGAGGAACACTTTCAAAAAAAACTTGGTAGAGAAAATTGGAAGTAAACACTAACAGCGAGACTGGTTGACTCGAAGAAAGGCATAACACTGTTGGGTTCCCAACTAAATCAGTTGCGTTGTCCTAAGGCTGTAACCTAAATATTCCTTGCTTCTTTCTCTCTTACTTTTACCTTCTTTCTCTTTGCTCTATTTAATCTCGAATTTTGCAAAGATATAATCTTTAATAAGCCTAGTCCCCGCCAGCTATAGTTATTTAATTTTTTTCTTCAAATTTTCTTTACATGCCATTGTACCTTTGGTTTGTATTATTTGACATTATTGATACTAATATGTTGCATGACTATTTGATAGTATAATTAACATCCAACTTTTCATATTGATTAGTAAAGGTCGTTAGTTATGACGAGTAGTCATGTGAGGCATTCCATCATGGCATTATAGCATTATTCTTGAATCTAGATCCTCAATTTAAGCCTGTGAAGTCAAAATGGTCCGCACACCAGTGATTAGTCCGAGGCCTTTCAAAAACCTTTTTGAAGCAAACTAGTTATCCCTTTCAGTGTCGCTTTAGGTTGGTTGCCCTATCGATTTTTAGCTTACTTAGAAGAGTAGATCTAGTTTGTATGTTTTTCCTAAAACTCACTAGCATCTCTATTACATAAAGTTCATAGTTTTCTTATTTTCTTTCTTCTTTTAATTTATTTTTCTAAATAGGGTACATTGGTTTGGTATCCTGACTATAAAACGGTCGAACCAAGATCTAAGCTCAAGGCTAGCCTAAGAACCAAGCAGGTTTATAGATCAGACCTACAAACTTGTTTCCCAGGCCAAGTAATAGTTATTGCCAGGATCCAGACAAGGGAGCTGGACTAGGCTCTGGCCCAGTAATCAGATCCTGGGTCCAAGTCACTATATTGGACCTACAATTTAGCTGTAATATACCCCTTTTTTGCTGAAAATGTTAAAAAAAAAAAAAATGGATTCAATCTCAAACACTTAGCAAATAAGTCTAACTATTTGTAGGGGCCGCACGTGAGATAGGTTAACTAGGGTCGTGGCCCTTATAGTGGCAACACCCTGGGGACACTTTTTTTTCTTAAAAGAGGTCGAGATTTGAAACTCAGTATGGAAAATTATTTTAGTTACACTTACATTAGGTATTGTTTCATTAAAAGTGCTCCCCTAACATGATTTATAGCACCTCTAGGATTTAAACCATGCTACTACCCCTCGGGAAAGCAATGGGTTAACTCAATGGGTCCATTTAGACTTTCAACTAAGCTTGCAATTATTTCACCCACTCGTGACACATTTCCCAGTCCAGATGATACGAAGAAGTAGTTGAAATTTTTTGTCTTGCCATGCACCTCATGGATGACATATAAAGCATTTGCATCATGAGAGGACTGTTTTAAACCTAACCTAAACTAGTTATAACTTAGAACTTTTGATTAGATTGGAACTCATCTACTTATGTGATTCTCTAAATGTTTAGAACTCTAGTGGTATTTCCAAAAATGATCTCTACATAAAGATCCATACATTGGTGCTTTAGGGGCCCAAGTTAAGAAAGTTCAAGTCTAGTAACACATGTTAAGGACCAAAGCAGCTTTTAGGCTAATTGAGCTCTAAGGGCTCTGAAACCTGAACCTAAATAGGTTCTAGCCTCATTTTAGTCATAGAAAGTCATAATGATGGTCTTGGTTGAGCTTAAAAGAGCCCATCCAATGTTCAAAAAAAAAAAAAAAAGAGTTTGCATACTGGTCTATGTCTAGGGAATAGGTAGAATATAGAACTGTTTTATGTCCACCAGAACCCGCTGGGATTCTGGTAGTATGCATGTATGTGCCTGAGTCGAGATTTAGACGAAAATGATAGATGTTAGGGTGTCAAATTTAGGAAAAATTATTCGAACCCGATTAGGATCCTGCAGGGAAGTCTAGTCCAGTTTGCTTACCTTAAGTCTAAGTACGGTTGGTGTTTATGACAGAAAGTAAGTACCTTGAGCTCTTTATACATTGTCTCAATTCATCGATCAACCTGGTCCATTTATGGTCTTAGCACAGCCCAAATAGTCATGCATCATTGGCCTTATCATGATAGTCCATGCATTCATCTAGGTCCAAAATCTGTAACAGTTCCTATTAGACCGTTAGAGCCTTAATCTTCAAGGTCATACCTAATCAAGCATCATATTCATAATACATAATTCCAGTTAAGACCTAGATATTTAATCCATGAATAAGTCAATGGACCTTAACACCATACATCGATTCTCCAGGTCTAGGATTGAGTCCAACCTATATCCGTTCACATGATTTAAACTAGTGCATTCTAGGTAAATCATACCAAGGTCATGCTTAGGCCTAGTATAGGCCCATGATTCATATAGGCTACAGTTATACCCAACTTAGGCCTATAGGTTTATTATTTAAGCCCCAACTTAGAGCCCAGTCTATGGTAAGGTCGGATTTCATTTAAAACCAGTAGCCTAAATCTAACTTGTTGACCCTATCTGTTCTAGCCTAGCCTGATCCTTTGGGCCCTTATCTCCTCCTTAATCAGACTATAGTTCATTAACCACTTCTTTCAGCCCATAGCCAATGCCGTTAACACTTTTGTTTTCATTGTTCACATCAACAACATTCAACTCCTCTAAATCGTCAACTTATTGATCAGGATAGGGAAAATTAAGAAGCTATACGAGTGAAATCTACAAACTGGGAGATTACGACCCAATGATGAGACTGAGAGACTAATATGGTCAAGGTGAAAGTCAAAGTCCAACTGCTCATCCATCCTGATGACATGTAACAGTGAATTGGTTTAGCTTATGAAATTGATAAAAAGAATGCAAGCTACGATGGACTAAATTGAAAAGAAAATAGAACGTCTGGCCGCACTCCAAACCCTTATAACGCAAATAATAAGAAGAAGGAAGAAGAAGGGGGAAAGGGGACTCCTCAAACTGATCCTCACATAAATAGTATAAAACAGTTGATTAAGGAATCTTAATGTTTAACAATTACTTTATTGATTATATCGGATTCACTTCAATCCTAAAAGAAAAATTACCCTAAAATTCACTATATCGGATGTTAAATTCCGTGAAACTGACAACCCTACCCGTCATATGAAGAACATTGTTAGTACCATGACTCTTAAAGAAATCAACAAGGATATCTTCTACATCGTGTTTCCTCGAACGTTCGACAAGAAAGTAATGAGGTGGTATAATATTGTTGACCTATGAAACGTCATGAACTGGGATGATCTGTGTAATGAGCTCTTATGTTACTATTCATATAATGCTGACCTCCCTATTACACTTAGGGGCCTAGAGTTGATTAAGCAAGAGGAATGGGGAAGCTTCTTTGACTTCCTCACTCAATGAAGGGAAAAGGCCGCCTATATGACAAACCGACCCTTAAAGGCTAACCAAGTAAAGTTCTTTATCATGGACTAATAGCCCTTATATAGGCAAAATCTAACGTTCTAGCTGTTTGAAAACTTCAGGACATTAAGAAATGTTGGCATCCTTGCTGAAGAAGAGTCTCCATATGAAAGGGCTCGAAACCAGCCCAGTTCAAGAGAATATATTGAAACTTAGTTTGTTATTAGGTCTTCAATCTTGACTTTTTTTTCTTTTCCAATCCTAAGTCCGAGTTCATTGTAACCTTGATCATTAAACAAGAAAATTAAAAAAAATCAATAAAAAGAGCAAAAATAGAGAGGAAAAAGAAAGACAAAAAGGAAAGCACCGAAAAATAATAAGAGAGTTTTGGAAGCTCCAGATAGCAGCTACCACGAATCCCTAGTGGTGTCTAACTCGATTTGAGGAGCCTCTTCTAGAAATCCCAGACATTTTCTAAAACAGTGCTCACCACAGAGGGTCCATGGTGGACGCCACGGTCCGTGGTGAGCCTCTCCGTCTGTAGTCAAGGGTTTTTCATGCCCTTTGACCCAAAATCTCTCATTCACCTCAACCCCTCAACTCTCTCTCTCTCTAAACTCTCCCTTTCTCTCTCTACAACTCCATAACCATCCACTTTCATACCTTCAATTTTTCATCATTTTGCATCAAATTTGTTCCCTTTCTTCTTATTTTCTTCACTTTCACTCCAAAACTCCTTCAATTTTCTCTTTTCTTTTCTTTCTCTCACATTTTACCCATTTTCATGCCCAAACCTTCAACAACCCAACTTCACCTTCCATTCTTACACATTTTCATATTTTCTTCCATATTTCTTTCCTATTAACTTTTATTTTCATAAATTTTTCATTTTCCATCATTTTTCTTCCCATTTCTACTTAGTGTTTAGGGCATTCACACGCATCCACCCTCTATATCCATGGCAACCAAGAAGAAACCAAGAACCACTGAAGAGGCAGGGATGTTAAGTCAAGCACTACAATGCGCACCCTGGACCTCCCGAACCTTAACCAATGCAATAAACCGATGTAATGTTCCTAACCCTCTTGGTTTAACACATCTCGAGCATGTTACTAGATACAATATTTTGACTAGTTAGCTAGTTCTTGCTAGTTATTATGATGAGGATTTGTTGACTCGATTGGGTTTGCTGGATGACATTCATTGATTGTTTGCTCGAGGAGGCATGAGTCACTTTTTAGAGATTAGGACCACACTTATTGAGACATCACTCTTTTGTTTTTAAGTATAATGTATGCGGAGGTTACGATTGGCCCTCGTTGTCAAAAAGGATATATTTTCCTCTACCACAATAGGGAGTGTTATGAGCTTAATTTAAGTGCCTTTCATAGTATTTGGTTTTCCATCGAGTATGGACTCGTCTTATCACCATGTCCCCAAAGACTTTAATCCGAATGCTTTTTGGAATGAAATTTCTAAGGATTATCGGCATGATACAAGCAATTCCAAAGGCGTCGTTATTAGAAACCATTGTATTCGAGCGGCCATAGTTACTTGCTTGTGGTTTATTTGCTACGGGAGATAGTTTTAATGTGTCTCATCTATCGAGTTATGTTTCTTATATAGCATGATAGTGCCATTAATAGTATATTTGGTTTTCCAACGAGTATGGGTTTGTTTGGAGACTTGACGTGATTGGCATATTTCTCAACCCCACCCTCTTTCTTCTCCCCCTTCTCCTCCTTTTTAGTTTCTTCTTTTTCTTCCCTATTAATTCTTATGTCCTTGCATTGAGGACAATGCTTTGTCCAAGCATAAGGGAGTTGTGTGTGACTATGTGTATGTGATATGGATGTGCGAATACTTTGCATTTTAGGTCATGCATTTAGGATTAGTTTGCATTTTTAGTTAATCATTTAGCTTTTCCTTGTATTTTAGGTCTCTCTTCTTAGTTTTAGGTTTATTTTGGCATTTTAAATTTTTTTGTTGCATTTTAGGTTTAGCATCCATAAAATGGAAAAAAAACAAAAGAAAAGGAAAAAAAAAGAAATAACAATCCTCTGATGATGAGTCTTTAGACTAAGTAGTTTTCTTTGGCTTATTTTGACCCTTTTTGTTATGCCCATTGGTGAATAAAGATTTGCTCATAAGTTTTTGAAATATGCTCCATGATTTGTCTGCCATGCTGATTACGATTTGATTACTTAATGATTTTTTGCATGAATATTTGGTACATGAAATCTAATGAACTAGTTGAGCCTAGGTTGGTATCCCGTGAGATTTTGAGCTTGATTGGACTAATTCATTATTTCAGTCTCATATTCATTTTCATGTGTGGCTCTTCCTAAATTTCAAATTTCTAGAACTTACTTTCACTCTTGTTTAAGATCACATTTAGCAGGCACATTTAGGCAATATGATTGAAGCATTCTTTGAATTTATGAGCTACGTTGACCAAATAGGCACCCTTACTATGTGTGATTTATCCCTTGCTAACCCCTTTGAGCCTTAACATCTTTTTCTTGATGCAAGCCTATAACATGATCCTTGGCCAAATACAGGTCTTATTTTTTAGCCAAGACTATAAAATTTCATTAGTGATTGAGAGTAGTTCATGGATAATGACATTTTTGTTTAGTGTGGTTTGTTTGTATGTGATAAGAGATTTATGTGGTATTTTTCTTGGTGTCAATTAGGTTGAATTTTGTGAGTTGTTAGAAAAGTGTTCAAAACTACACAATTTCTCTTGCAATAAACCTTCTCTTTGAAAAAGAAACAACAAATGAAGAGAAAAAAAAAGAAACAAAAAACATAATATAAAATAATGTTGAATACCAAAAAAAAGGAAGCAAATTAATACAAGGATTTGCCATTGATTTTATATTAGACATACTTGAACACTTTCTCTCATTGTTGACCAACTAGGGGCGAGTTTTTTATTTGAAATGTATTAGTATAAGGTGTATTTTTATGGAAAGTTTGGCGAAGATGATTTATACTCATAGTCTTTGGCTTTGAGTTCCACAAATCCCAACATATTTTTTCCCCTCCTACATTTGGCTATGGCCCCGTTACAACCCTATCAAAGTCCTCATAATTGCTTAGAGTGTTTCCTATTTTATGGTGTCAAATTGAAGAGCTTTAGCAAGCTTATGATAGATTTGATTCTTTGGAATAAGATTTAAGAGAACCGCATTATAGTTCAAACACATAAGTGATGAGTGCTTCATTACTAAAGCGAGGGTCTATCGATTCTTTTAGCTCTACATATTATATGTGCCAATATGATTGTTTAAGTTGACTTAGGTGATCGATCCAATATTTAATGTCATGGTACTTGCTCTTATTTTGGAAATGGCATTCTCTTATCTATGTTGCAATGTTTTCAATCACTTTTGGGCTAACTTAGGTCGATTTGGCTCTTGATATTACTACTATTGTCTACCTGAGGAGGTTCTTCATCATCGCTTTGGTTTCATAGTTGCTTAGGGACAAGCAACGGTTCACGAATGGGGGAGTTAGAGTTTAATTAGAGTTTCCTTCATTTTGGGGTCATTTTGTTGCATTTTGAGGGAGATTTATGAACTTTATGTTATAATCTACACTCTTATTCCCGTTTTACGCTTGGGTATGGTTCTTTTCTATATTTTAGAGGTTTTTGGACCTTTTTGCCCTGATTTTGACTCCCCAATCGAATGTAATTTGACTCCGCATGGATGCCCCCAAGTCACTATTCCCGTGGAGGAAAAGAAGAGTCAGAGAATTTTAAGACAGAGGTAACCACGGATGCTTCTTGGTGAAGGCCATAGTCCGAGGTGAGGCTAAAACTGCTTACCTCTTCATCTTCCTTCATCTTATGGTTAAGGATGCTTGAGTTTTTGCTTAAGAAGGGTTATTTGGCTACTGAAAAGATGGGAGGACTGATCTCATCTTCACACACATCCTTTTCATATTTTTCAGAATTAGGATTCTTAGTTTGTATTTTTAGAGTAAGAGAAGAAATTGAAGAAAAGCTTTGGCTTTTAGAGGTTTGAAAATTTAGAGGCCATTAGAGAATCACCATTGCTGCTAAGCTTTCTCTCCCTTTAGTATTTTTCTTGAACTCTTGCTTTGGATTGTTGTTAGCTCTAAACATGAGTGAGTAGTTTATTTAATGTAGGGATTTGTTAGGCAAAGTATTGATGTTGGATCCTTAATCTTCATTGCTTGTGCCTATTCTATGTTGGAATGATTGAGTTCTATCTTGTGTTTGAAGTGTTGTAAGTGAATTTTAGCCAAATTTACTTACTTATGCTATATAGTTAAGTGAAGTACCGAAAGGAGAAACTTGCTATTTGACCGACAAGATAGGACCTAATTTAATAGTACTTGAAAGAGATTTGCTTGCTAAAGGGAAACTTAGCCAATCAAAAATCTATAACTTAGACCAAAACAAGGGCATTCAAAATAATGTTAATTGGATTGGTTTAGGCAATTTAGTTACTTCGAAAGAAAAGACTGAAATTTAGTTTGATTGCACTAGTTTAGGCAATTCAGTTTACTTCGAAAGAAAATACTAAATTTAGTTCGATTGCACTCCTTTCAATCATCCAATCTAAGTAAAGTGCATGATTTAATCCATTGATCCAACTCTTTACTAGGTAAAACAATTTCCTAGATATTTTAATTCGATTGAATTTCCCAGTTAGTTGATTAGCGTAATTCGAACAACCCATTGGAACTTGCTCGCTTAGGCTTTTATAATAGATCAAAACTCCATAGATTACATTTGGTCTCTGTGGGAACGATGTTAAAACTAAACTATAAGACCCGTGTGCTTATGGTAGTGTCAACTCACAAACATTGAAGGGTCACACTTCATCAAATTAGTTTTCTTTCTTTTCTTTAAATCAAATTTTGAGTTCTTTTATGAGGAGCACTAAGTTCAAGAACCAAAAAGCATGAAGCATACCTTAGCATAAGGATTCTTGGGATTGCTTGCCCTTACTAGACTCGAATTAAGGCAAGTCCTGAGGGCTCTAATCAGTGACAAACAATCTGATTTTTGTTTAATTTCAACTAGCTTCTTCATTATATCACTTGTGGTTTGATATGTCTCTTTTCTAATTACCTACAAAACTATGTTAATAAGAAGTGGTCATTAAATTTAATTTTTTTTATTAATTCTCTTTCTTAGTAAATTGCTTAAATCAATGTGATCACCTTTAAAACTTCATGTCTAGATTTTTAGACCATAAAAGACTAAATTTTGCATAAAACTAGACTAGGGCATGGAATTTTAGGAATGCCGATTCTATTGTATTCATAACTAAAAATCATTTTTGAACGAGTGACGCAAGAGGATGGATCACTATCCTGACCATTGGTCAGACCTTCATCACCAGACCTAACCCTTGGCTAATTTAAGTCAGAGTCAAGTTGATCCTCCATATAAGATTATGAGGATTGGTTTTAAAAGATTTTCCTTCAAAAATAAAATTGGTTTTGTAGAAGGCAAAAATTCTACATCAATCAGATGGTGCCACGTGTAAAAAATTGACCAATTACAGATTGCCATGTGCCACATTGACTTTGGTGGGCCCACTTGATCAAAATTAAGTTCAGCCAATTAAAAGCTGCCACGTGTCATCGATGATGCAGAAATTAGTAATTATTTTCTTTATTTAAAAAATAAGGGAATAATTACTGGGCCTAGGCCCAAAACCCGCTCTAACCCTAGCTGGCAGAGCCTATAAATAAGGATCCTTCCCCTTTATTTGGATCATTCAGCATTTGCAGAATTCAGAGCTCAGATAGCAAGGAGCATCCAGCTACCAAGCGAGAAGGATCAAGACTTGCAGAGCTTCAGAAACCACAATTAGCCACTTGTAGATCAAAATCAAAAACAGCCTTCAGAGTTCTTCAGCTGATTTGCATCAACCAAGATCAAGCATCAAGCTCTCGGAATACTCAAGTCATTAGGAGATCGAATTAGAGGATCATTTTATTGTATTAAATTCAAAGATTGTACCTGCATAGTACATCAATACAAGACTAAATTTGTTCATATCAATTTCCTGTCTAATTTGTTTTAGGCGCGAAATTTGTGTTTGCAAATTTTTGGCATGCTCGATGGGACATCTCTGCCTCTCGTCTCTTTCTCCAAAATACAAGCTCTACCCTCCCTCAAAGATAACATGGCCCCTAAGAACGCTATCACCAAATCTTCAAGGAAAGCTATCCGATCTGCATCTCAGGGATAAACAACTGCTAGTGCTGCATCTGGTGGTGTCATGACTATAAGTATGACAAAAGCTGCTGGAGAGCAATCAATTGTGGCTGCACCATCACAGTCACATAAGATCCAAAACCTCGGCTCCAAGGTATCTGATGGAGTCAATCAAGTTGCTTCAAACATTCTGAACCAAAAATCTGTTGCTGGCTTCATCATGCCACAAACAATTTCGCATGGGATGGATGAACTCCAAACCCACACCAACCCTACTTTTCAACCTTTCAATTTTGAAGATGATGGTTATTCAAGCAGTGATTTCTCTTTAGCATCATCAAAGGAATCACTTTCCTCGCATGCTAAAGCTGAATCCTCTGACAATGTCATCATGCCAGTTATGGTGATAGCAGTTACTAACGTCGAAGAACAACTAGCAAGCATGAAGGCTACCTTGAATGGGCTCTGTAAAGAGAGTGCGGAAAAGGACGCCCAAATCAAACGCCAGAACGATCAGATTGCTGAGCTGATGAAGAAGCTGGAAAAGAAGTCCTCTGAACCTTCTAACAAAGGTTCAAACGTCGAAGACTCTTATCAAGAGTCTAACCACAGCGAAGAATCTGATGACGAGTGCAAGGCAAGAAAGGATTGCTCGTTAGGCTCAATGTCTGTTGAGCAAATTTAGAGCTTGATAGCAAATGCAGTCAAGGCTCAGTTGGGAAGAGGATCTCACATGACTCACTTATATACAAAGCCTTATACGAAGAGGATTGATGCTCTTCGCATGCCCCATGGTTATCAACCTCCCAAGTTCAACCAATTCGATGGCAAACACAACCCCAAACAACATATTGCTCACTTCATTTAGACGTGTAATAATGCTGGCATAGAGGGGGACCGGCTGGTGAAACAGTTTATTGTACTCTCAGAGGGATTGCATTCAACTGGTATACAGACCTGGAGTCAAAATCCATTGACAGCTGGGAACAAATGAAGCAGGAGTTCCTGAATCAGTTCTACAGCACTCAATGTGTTGTTAGTATGACGGAGCTAACAAACACTAGACAATGGAAGGATGAGCCGGTTCTTGATTACATTAATTGCTGGAGGTCCCTAAGTCTTGAGTGCAAGGACCGTCTATTAGAAGCTTCAGCCATTGAAATGTGTGCTTAGGGCATAGAGTGGGATTTGCTATATATCTTGCAGATGAGTAAGCCAAAGACCTTCCAGGAATTGGCAACGAAAGCTCATGATATAGAGATAACGATCGCAAGTCGCCGTCGTAAGTCTTCTTCCTCGTCTGACGCTAGAAAGGACAAGGGTGAATTCAAGAAAAATCCCAAGTCTACTAAGTCCTCAAACAAAGAATCCATGACTGTTTCAACTGGGGAGCTGGTTCAAATATCGGGAAAGTGCAAATATGAAAACAAGAAGGGTGGATTTTCTAAGGATATTGGAAAGAAGCGTCCTACATTGAAGGAGCTGCAGGAGAAGCCTGACTCAGACTTGTCAGGAATGCTTGATGATCTCCTTAAAAATGGGATTATCAAACTTCCAAAACCAAAACAGCTACCGACCCAAAATATTGTCAGTATCACAGGGTGGTTAGTCACCCTCTCGAGAAATGCATTACGCTCGAGGAGCGTATTATGCAACTTGTCAGGGATGAGAAGATAATATTGGATTTAGACGATACTGTTGAGACAAATCATACCCAGCTGGAGTGTTCCTCAGCACCCTGGAAGCCAAAGCATTCTTAACCTCGTGATAGAGTAAACACTGAATTGATTTCCTCCCATGAAGAGCAATTAATTGCAATACAATTTGGAAGTTTGGAGCCTGTGGTGGTTCCAATTGGATCCAAAGGACCCTTGATAGAGGCTGATCCTTTTGTGGATGTCTTTGATAAAGCTGATGTTGGTGAAGAGGGATGGACTCTTGTCACTCGCTGGAGGCCAAGGAAGCAAAGCCAAGTGCAATTGCCACCTCTCCACTGTATGAAACAAGGAAGAAAGAAGAGCCCTCGTCATTCAAAAGGAAAGGAGAAGTTCAAGAACGTCAAAAGGTACGAAATTTTGCCTATTGACCTCCTTAAGCAAGAGCCACTTATCCCTGTCACAGTCGAAGAGTTTTTCCCAATAGGCGTCTTTAAGAAAGTTACAGTCAACATGACCTTATGTTCTGAGCTCGAAGAAGACGAAGGAAGTGACAGATAAGAGGAGTGCCCTAGTGTAGCTGATAAGACCTTGACTGTCTTGGAGGCTTTGCCAGCTCGCATAGGTTGGGGGCAAATCTTTTGTTTGCCTGACGAGATGTGCCAACATGTTGTTGCTGCCTTACAACACCCAGAGCTTTACGCTGATAAAATCAAGGATGTGGGAGCATCAATAGAAGGCCCTGTTTAGTGTGCCTCTTGCAACACCGCAGTCACTTTCACTAACGATGATTTGTTATTAGGATCCAAGCCCCATAATCATCCTTTGTTTATGACTAGTTACATTAGGGAGCAGAAAGTCAGGCGCATTCTCGTGGATGGAGGATCAGCCGTCAACATCATGCCCAAGTCTACGATGAATGACTTAGGCATTACAATGGAAGAACTGTCTAAGAGTCGAACGATGATTCAAGGCTTTAACCTTGAAGGCCAACGTGCAATCGGCATAATTCGTGTTGAACTAATAATGGGAGATTTGATGACGTCCCCCATCTTCCATGTAATCGATGCTAGGACTTCTTACAGGTTGTTACTTGGACGACCATGACTTCATGAGCACGGGGTAGTGGCTTCCACTTTACACAAATGCCTTAAGTACTACCGTGATAGAGAGAAGAAAATAAATGAAGACATCAACCCATGCACTAAGGCTGAGTCTCATTTTACAGATGTAAGGTTCGTTGAAGAAGGTGCTGCACCTAAAGAAACTATGCCGTGAACCATTTCTTCCACAGGCAAAGGTGTCGCAAAGAAGGCCCCTCGAGCAGCAAAAAATGATGCTCTTAAGCAGCAGCTCGAGAAAGAAGCAAGCAAGCAAGCAAGGTAGCACCACTTCTTGTGTTGAGCAAATTGCTAAATAAGCTATTACTTCGACAGGATCAATGCCACCAGTCTTAAGATACATACCTAGGTCTCGCCGTAAGGAGGGCAAATCACCCTTTAGCGGGTGCACAAGCAGAAGCGTCGAGACTAGAGCTACCAAAAAGGATGATGGAGCTAGCATAATCACCTTAAAAGGAAGTGCAATAGTTCCAACGCTTAAGATGTAGCAAGCTAAGGTGAGTAGGCCCTCTCTTTTCGGGTTTGTCGTTTCTTCTAAAGAAGGCGATGACTTACCAAGTGCACGGACTAGGGAAGAATTTAATCCTAATGCGTACAAGCTTATGGAGAGAGCTGGTTACGACTTTCAAAATCCAGTTGCTTTAGGAGAGGTAGTCGAAGCCAAGCCTCATGGCCTTACTGAAACTCAGAGGAAGATTCAAGAGCAGGGAGGTTCAGTAGTCGTCTCTAAAGTTAGACTGGGTTTCACGCCACCATAGCCAGTCAGAATCTCTGGGCGACGAAGGGACTAGAAGTTGGTGATTCAACACATCTCAGCCAAAGAAGTAGATGTGAGTGACGATGAAAATGCTTCCCCCAATCCAAAGCCCTCTGTGTTTGATAGGCTACAATCATCCACTTCAAAAAAACATCCATCAGTATTCGCCCGTATAGCGAAAGGGAAAGATCACAAATGCTCTGTTTTCAACAGAATCAAACATGATCCCTGGCCAAAGCCTTCAGTTTTCGCCAGAATAGGAGCTGGTGAAAAGTCCTCAAACTCACAACTTCAGCACGAGAAAAGTTCTGCATTTAGCCATTTTGGAGTGATAAATGAGGTTTAAAGCTCTATCCCTTCCCGTATGAAACGTTTCTCTACTTTGGATGTTAAGACAGACGGTTCGTTAAGGGTAAAGAGGCATACTGTGGTCTTCATAGGTCAACGAAAAAATTCTGGCTCTAACGAGGAAGCGGAGGAAGAAGAAGTTGTTTCTTCCAATCATATCACAATCCACGAATGTGATGACTGAGACTCAGAGATAGAGTCGGCAGAAACTCCTGAGACTTTCAAAGATGGGGGCCAGGCTACAATTGATGATCTAAAAGAGCTGAATCTTGGAACCAATGAAGAGCCTTGCCCTATCTACGTAAGGTCATCACTTATACTCGAAGAGGAAAAGCAATACTTGGAACTCCTGTCAGAGTACAAGGATGTATTTTCTTGGAGAGAAATGCCCGGGTTGGACCTAAAGGTTGCAGTTCATCACCTACCTATCAAAAGGGGTATTTCGCCTAAGAAGCAACCTCAGCGACGTTTTCACCTAGAGTTAGTACCGGAAATTGAAAAGGAGGCCAACAAACTCATAGAGGCAGGATTCATTCGTGAGGTCAAATACCCCACATGGATCGCAAACATTGTGCCTGTCAGGAAGAAAAATGGGTAACTTCGTATTTGTGTGGACTTCCGGGATCTCAACGACACTTGTCCAAAAGATGATTTCCTACTACCTATTACAGAACTCATGATCGACTCAACTACAGGGCATGAAGCGTTGTCATTCATGGATTGTATCACAGGATACAATCAAATTCTGATAGCGCCAGAAGATCAAGAGGCCACAGCTTTCCGCACACCTAAAGGCATTTTTTGCTATAAGGTGATGCCCTTTAGACTTAAGAATGCAGGAGCAACGTACCAAAGGGCAATGCAAATAATTTTTGACGATATGCTCCACAAAAAAGTCGAGTGCTATGTCGATGATTTGGTGGTGAAGTCCAAAAAGAGGGAGGACCACATACAAGATCTTCGTTTAATCTTTGAGCGATTACGGAGATGCCAATTAAAGATGAATCCACTCAAGTGCGCGTTCGGTGTCACCTCCGGAAAATTCTTGGGCTTCATCGTTCACCATCGGAGAATCGAGATCGACCAATCGAAGATCAAGGCAATTCCAGAGATGCCTGAGCTGAAGAATATCAGAGAGCTTCGCGGACTTAAAGATCGCTTGGCATACATCCGAGGATTCATCTCAAATCTTGCAAGACGTTGCCACCCCTTCAGCCACCTTATGGAAAAGGGAGCACCGTTTGAATGGGACGACTCATGTCGAGCGGCTTTTAAGAAAATAAAGGAATATTTGTCCCATCCTCCGGTATTGGGGACACCGATCCCTGGTAAGCCTCTTCGACTATACGTTGCAGCTCAGGAAAAATCACTAGGAGCACTATGCGTACAGGAAAACAAGGAAAGGAAAGAAGTCGCCCTGTACTGCTTAAGTCGTACGTTGGTCAGCACTGAGTTGAAGTACTCTCCTGTTGAAAAGATGTGCTTGTCACTCATCGTTGCCATCCAGAAACTAAAGCATTACATGTAGGCTTATACAGTACAAGTGATCTCTAAAGCTGATCCCATCAAGTACATCTTATCTAGGTCAATCTTAAATAGGCGACTGGCAAAATGGGTGGTCATTTTAAAACAGTACAACCTTGTCTATGTACCCCAAAGAGCGGTCAAGGGGCAAGCGTTGGCACATTTCTTAGCAGATCATCCCATTCCCGATGATTGGGAGCTAAATGATGATTTGCTAGGAGAAGGCATGTTCTACATTGATATCCTCCCTCACTGGGAAATGTATTTCGATGGTGTAGCTAGATGGGATGGTGCTGGTACAGGAGTGGTCTTTGTCTCCCTCGAAAAGCACATTCTCCCATATTCATTTGTGCTCACTCAGTTATGCTCTAACAATGTGGCAGAATACCAAGCGTTTAGCTTGGGTCTTGAAATGGCTATTAAGATGGGGATCACGGACCTCAACATATATGGTGACTCGCAGTTGGTCATCAATCAACTACTTGACAAATACGAGGTTAAGAAAGAGGACCTTGTCCAGTATCATAGGCAACCGTTACTGATGTATCCTCAAGGGGCAACCAAGAGGATAGGAAAGGGGATGGAGTGAATGCAATGGAAGGTAATAACAAGGCAACTTTGAATCCACAAACTCACCTTGATTTGGAGATGATAGAACGGAACTAACACCGACCTTGGATACAGAAACACCACCAAGGTTTGATGTTAGGGCCCTTAACAACTCCTTGGATACAGAAACACCACCAAAGAGAGGTTAAGACTCTTGCTAGATCACCACCCTACCCGGCCAAAGATAGAGATAAGCTAGAAGAGAGTTTTGAGAGTTCAAAGGAGCTAAGGCTCAACTTCATTCAAATGCATCAACTTCTTAAACATACAAGGCAGCAAGGGAGGTTTTATAATCCTCCTAAACACAAGCATTCAGCTTACAAAGTCAAATTAGAAGCTAAACTAGGCTAAAACCCGAAAACCAAAACAACACCAAAAACGGTTAGATTAAACCGTAGCTCGACAACACTTAATTGTTGATCTTGAGGCTGAGTTGTCGACTTGGGAGGCTTGGGAGGACATAATCAGCTTCAAGGCATTTAATCATGACCTTTGCAAGTGGATTAAACCTTGATAAGAGCAAAAGCACCTCAAAAAGAACAACATGCAGCTGGCTGTCTTTACCCGAGTAAAAGGGAGTTTCTTCCCTTAATTTGCTGGTTAATAGCTCCTTAGGTGTGTAATTTGGCCGAGGTTTTTTATGGCCACTTGATAATATTATTAATGCACTTTCAAGCCATAAAAGTTTCAGTCCAAATGGAGGAGCTTTGGTCGTCCAAACAGACCCATTTCCAGAACCGGGCAAAACTGAAACAGTTTTGAGCACTTGACTTCAACAGCTGATTTGAGGTAGCAAATGACCTCCAAATGACTTGCAATCGGTCTTATTGGAAAGAACACATCTTAAACTTAAAGTTAGGCCTTCTGCATCCCAGTCATATCCATCGGAAGGTCACGTAATAATGTGTGCAAAACCGGGCTTGTGCACGGACTGAAAACAGGATGAAGGCTGAAATTGACTAAGGCAAACTAGGCATGTCTTTGGCACTTTAGCCATTGAATCTGATTGTTTTGGACCACCTTGAGGGTGGGTATTCATGGTCATGGGTGGATCTCCATCAGTTACGCCTACTAAATAAGTTGGACATGGTCAAGTTAGAGCATGTGCCAAGGAGTGCCAACAAGATGGCCGACGCGCTAGCAAGCCTCGCAGCCACTTTGGCACTTGGGGCAGAAGAAGGAATGACTATTCCAGTATGTAGCCACTGGGTTGTTCCACCGGATGATGAAGACTCAGAGGAAGACGTCAACATGATCTGTGTTCTTAAAACAGATGCAGAAGACTGGCATCAATCTATAATTGAGTACTTAGAACATGGAAAACTGCCTAGTGACCCAAGGCATAAGACAGAACTACAGCGGAGGGCTTCAAGCTTCCTTTACTACAACGAAACGCTCTATCGACGCTCCTTTCTTGGTCTTTGGTTACGATGCTTGGATGTGGAAGAAGCAACGCAAGCAATGATAGAAGCTCATTTAGGTGTTTGTGGAGCACACCAATTAGGGCCTAGGCTATATGATCGCATTAAAAGGATGTGTTACTATTAGCCCACTATGGCGTAAGATTGCATAAATTATGTAAAGAGGTGCAATGCCTGCCAGTTCCATGCTAACTTCATACGTCAACCTCCCAAACCTCTCCACCCAACAGTTGCATCTGAGCCATTTGAGGCATGGGGGCTCGATGTCGTTGGACCAATCACGCCTAAATCGTCTGCTGGTCACTCCTACATCCTAGATGCCACTGATTACTTCTCTAAATAGGCCGAAGCAATTTCACTAAGAGAGGTCAAAAAAGAAAATGTGGTTAACTTCATAAGGACACACATTATCTATTGTTATGGTGTGTCGAGGTACATTATCACCGATGATGGTAAGCCTTTCTTCAACAGCCTAATGACTAGCCTGTGCGAGAAGTTTAAGTTTTCCCAACATAAGTCTTCCATATACAACGCCCCTGCAAACGGCCTAGCAGAAGCCTTTAACAAAACACTTTGCAACTTACTCAAAAAGGTTGTCGCAAAGTCTAAACGGGATTGGCATGAGAGACTACGGCAAGCTCTTTGGGCATATCGAACAACGTACAAGACGCCAACACAGTCGACCCCCTTCGCTTGGGTGTGTGGAGTTGAAGCCGTTCTACTATTGGAGCTCCAAATCCCATCGCTCCGCATCGCCCTACAGGAAGGTTTGACGGAAGACGAAAATCACAGGCTTCACTTAGCTAAACTGGAGGCCCTTGATGAGAGAAGACTTCAGGTACAACAAAAGCTAGAATGCTACCAAGCCCGTCTATCAAGAGCGTTCAACAAAAAGGTTCGACCGTGCTCGTTTCAAGTGGGAGACCAGGTCTTGGCAGTAAGAAGACCGATCATTGTCTCTCACAAATCAGGAAGCAAATTCACCTCCAAGTGGGATGGCCCTTATGTGGTTAGAGAAGTCTGCATAAATGGAGCCTACAAGATAGTTGATGCTGATGGAGTGCGTGTAGGACCCATAAATGGCAAGTTCTTGAAGCGCTACTATCCTTGAAATAGAATGTTGTAAGGCTCCTAAGTAAGAGCCTAAACAACTCGTTCTTTCAAGTTAAATTCCTTTGTAATAGGCCCGCAAGAGTCTAAACTATGAATGGCAAAACAAAATAAATAAAAAATGTTATGTTCTTGAACTACGTATGGCTTGATCCTTTAGGGTATTACATTTCCTTTAGGTATGTGGGCAACTTTGGTACATTTCTTAAGTACAGACCAAAAAAAAAAAAAGGATGAATAAATTGTGTTAGTGCTCATTGGTTTTGTTCATTGGATACAGCTACATATTATTGCGTAAACTTGAATTAAAAGATTCATCTTATTGCAATATACCAAAACCAATTACAATAAAACCATACTGAGTCCAAACAGAAGTAACAAGTGGCAAAGTGAAAAAACAAATCTAGAACAAATCCACCGAATATGGTCTAGGCATCCTGTGTGCCTAAAAGCTCTTGGGCACGTTTCTTTGCTGCTTCAACTTGAGCCGTTTCTTCTACGGTAACTTGGGGTGCAGCATCTAAATCAGCAACCTCTTTTTTAAGAAGAGATACACCATCTTTGACTTTCTTCAATAAAGCTTCAGTCTCTACTAATTTGTCTTGTAATTCCAGCTCATTCGCCTTTGCTCGTTCAAGATCTGCCTCAAGTAGCTTCCTTCGCTTATGAGCTTGAGCGATAGCAGTAGCTGTCTCATCAAACTACGCAGCAACCTTTTCCACTGAAGCTCGTGCCTCCCCAAGTTTGTCTAGTAAGGCTGCTCGCTTGCTTAGCACATCTTCGGTAGGAGTCCGATCTTCTAATTAGGCTTTCAATTTTAGGTACTGTCTGACTTTGTTCAAATATGCCTCGACGCTATTCTTTAGCCCCAAATAATCTGCCTGGAAGGATGACAACGTTTCATATATTTGCCAGCTTCCTAGCAGATATTTGTAAGGTCACCTTCTGTCTTCGGGATGAACTTTTTCAACTATTGCTGAAAACGTTGCTTCACACTCAAGGCCAGATCGTTAAACACGCCAAAAGTAATTCTCCCAGGGAAGTAGGTTGCAATAGAAGGAGTAGGTGATTCACAGTGCTCTGGTTGTTTCACTGGCGATGGCATTATGTTAATAGAATCATCCTCAGTTGACTTGGCGACAGGCACAGTCAAGGTGGCTTCACTGTCTTTGTCACCAAATACCGCCTTAAGTCTGTCTCCGATTTCAACAATATATACCTACATTAAAAGGAGGATTAAGTCGACAAAAAGGGACCCAAAAAAAGGGGGAAGAGAAAGGGGGCAGCATAACAAGATGCACGTCTCCCTTTGCTTTGTTCTCTGATTTCAGTGAGCTCGTCGCACTGCTAGACTTGTTCTTAGAGTTAGGTAGCTTGGTTGCAACGTCTGGTTTGCTCTTCAAGCCTGACAAATTCTTTGCTCCACTAATGAGAGACCTAACACCCAAACCTCTCAAAGCTTCAATCTTCTCTTTCCCAGGTGAACAACTTCTACTTTTCTGAGGAGATGTGTCCACTCCCAATGAGGAACTATCGCCTCCTTCTTTTCTAAGCTCAGCTGGGGATAGGGCATGTTCGTTACGCTACTGCATGATTAGCTTATGTGCACTCGCTTTATCGAAAGTGACAACTAAGGCAGATGCATTATCAGCGACTCTCACTTTAGAAGCTCTTCGTGGTTGCACAGTCTCACCTCTAGGATGTTTAGGCCCTTGAGAAAAAAGATAGCCCCGTGAAGATCGCCACCAATTAGCATATGCAACAGTAACCAGTGTAGACTTCTTATCAGGAGGAATAGGAATTGTCACGCTGGACATTGTTATGTGTTCTATAAGGTTGAACCAATAGCGAGCTACGTCCTATAAGGTGCCCTCTCGGTCATTCATTTGTGGAAACATGATAGACGGATCCTTGCTTTTCAATAACTCTCGAGCTTCTTGTACGTCAGGAGTCCAATTCATCTTTTCACCAGAGAATCTCACCATTTTTGGATGGCCGTGCCGATGATTGGGATATCAAAATAAGTTTGGAAGTAAGTCCCTAACCATCCATAAACGTAGTGAATGGGGAAAATTACTTCCAACTTATTCAGGCTCCGAGCCGTAGAAATTCTATGCAATCCTCGATAAATGCTAGCCAAAACAGGAATTGCGAGGTTTAGATATTCCTCGTGAGCCAATTTGCTTGCAGCTACAAACACAGCTGGGCGAATAAGGCATACTGCTTCAGTTAGTAGCACAAAGGAGCACAACCAACAGGAAATAAGGGCAGCAAGGCAGGTCTCTTCTATTAGGGCCTCAGGAATGTTGAGCGTCACAAAAGGGTCCTTCTCTCTCTTCGTTCGCCCTGTGCAAGGAGCAATCATACCAGATAGACATGATGTGTTTATTGGAGCTTTAGCTCATTTTCTGTTGTCACGACTGGGAGGAGGTGTGTAAATCTGCCACCCTCGAAACGAGAAGCGTATCCATTCGGTAGCAGTAAGTTGAACGATTCCATGAACATCTTGGCATAGTCTGTGGAATGCAGAGAAAAGGAACAAGCAAGTCACTGGAATATCGTTATCTCCACGTCCTGCAGACAAGAGTTCTCTGGCGGATGGAATGACTTCTTCGTAGTAAGCACCGCCAGCTAGAAGTCCACCTATAGCTCGTAAATCCCATAAGGAGATTGACATATCACCGCTCTCTGTGCAAAAGGTGTTGGTAGTGTGGCACCACAGTTCGCAGAATGCTTTGAAGACGGTGAGACTCATGTCATAAGAGAACAAGGATGCATACAGGCCATCATAAAGCCTCCATTCCTTAAGTCTGTCTTTGTTGCGACCAAGAACATCTTCAAGCCATTCCCAATAGCACGGTATGAAGAAGTTGTCGGAGAAACAAGGTGAAAAATTGCCCCAAGATAGTGTACTGTCCATGATATGATGTCGGAGAGTAAGGGTGTTGCTCCTTGAGAAGCGATTGAAGATGCAAATAATGGCGAGCTAAGCTTCACGACTCTCAAAGTCGAGATGACTCTGTCTGATCTTTGTATATCACGGGTAGATTCCACACTCCAGCATGAATCTACAAGGTAGTTATGGAGTAAAGAACGTCTGGACGGTAGGCGTGTTGGCATATCTACGCGGAGAGTCACGCCTTCTTCAATTGGATTGTCTTCTCTGTCCAGGACGGTAAGAGTTGGCTTCTTGGGATCGGAGGATGAGTCCACAAAATGCACCATGGTGAAGGAAGAAAGGCAAGTTGACTCCAATTAGATTAAGTGAGGGAGTCTCTTACGAAGAATCGAATCTACGGAGAGAAATGATTCCTCGTCTTAAAAGTCGACTTCACTTCGCTATCTAATCGGAGGAGTCGCGGCTGGAAGGAAGAACAGCAAGTCAACTCCAATTAGATTAAGTAAGGAACTCTCCTGTGAAGAATCGAATCTACGGGGAGAAACGATTCCTCGTCTTAAAAGTCGACCTCACTTTGCGATCTAACTGAAGGAATCGTGGTTGGAAGGACGAAATTGAAATCGACCCCAATTAGATTAAGTAAGGGAGTCTCCTGTGAAGAATCAAATCTACGGGGAGAAACGATTCTTCATCTTAAAAGTCGACCTCACTTCGCGATCTAATCGGAGGAGTCGTGGCAGGAGGGAAGAAGTTCAAGTCGACCCCAATTAGATTAAGTGAGGGAGTCTCCTGTGAAGAATCGAATCTATGAGGAGAAACGATTCCTCATCTTAAAAGTCAGCCTCACTTTGCGATCTAATCGGAGGAATCGTGGCAGGAGGGAAGAACTTCAAGTCGACCCCAATTAGATTAAGTGAGGGAGTCTCCTGCGAAGAATCGAATTTACGGGGAGAAACGATTCCCTCACTTACGAACTAATAGGGGGAGTAGTCGATTCAACATCTTCCTTAAAAAAAAAGGAAAAAAAAAGAAAGAAGCATTAGTTCAAGTAAAAAAAAAAAAAAAAGAGTTACAAAAAAATTAAATCAATCACAAATTGATTTAATTAGATGACTAATTTTTAATTTAGTCACAAAAGAGAGATCAACGGGGCCTAAAAAAAGGTGGGGGTCCTAAAAGAAAAAGTTAGAATATCAAAAAAAAAAGAAAATCAAACAATAAAATATTAAAGCAAAATTGGCTGCAGGTAACAGCAATTTATTCTTAACGCACGGCATAGTGGTGAATTGCTATGGAGTGTTGTTCTCATCGGAACAACACTTTGGGGTAATTGGGCAACAATTTGCAAAAAAACGGGGGGCACGCGCTGTTCTTCTTTCTCTGCTCTTCCTTCTGTAGCTTCTCCATCTGCCATGGCCATGTTACTGTGGTCTAACTCCCCTCAAACTAGAGAAGGATGAAGAGAGATTCAACATTAGAAGCATGATAAGATCGAAGACTTATTAAGTTTGAGATCCAGATTTCAAAAACAAAAAAAAACAGAAGAGAGATAAATTTTTGTATTTAAAAAAAAAAAGCAAACAGAGCAAGGAAAAAAAAGAGAAGGCCATGAGAACAAAGAAATTGAAGAAACTGGAACAGAATACGAAGAACAATGGTCAGAATCATATTATTGTAAAGAAGAAGAAGAAGAATTATTGCAAGCAACGAGTTCATCCTTCTATCCAAGTTCAGATTGACAATTCGAAGGTAATACAATCATGGTATCAAATTGATTTTTGCTTGCCCAAATACCCAACATCTTCAGTTGTAAGATGGGTGATGCAATCGAAAGATCAGAGGTGGGGTGCCAAGACTTTCAAAGAGATGAAATCTACAGTTGATGAGAAAAGAGATAAAATCTCTTTCATTGGATCATCTCTTTCATTGTGGTGAAACAAAAAAACTACAGACTTCATTGATGGGTTTATATGAAAAGATAGTTGAGGATGTTGGGTTCATATGCGCAAAAAAGGGGGGGGGACGAAGAAAAAAAAAAAAGAGTGAGACAGATAGTGAAAAGAAGAAAAGGGAAGAAGACAAGCGTGAATGGAAACAAATAAAAAATAAAATATCTACAAACAAAACTACCTCAAGTTGTAGGCATTGAATAGAAAAAAATTGGTGAATTGGAGGCACCTGTAGATGGATTTATATAGTAGGCAATTGAAGCTTTCTACTGCTACTCCAATTCGAATATCGATAAATTTTTATCCCTTTAAGTGATTGATAAATTCTATCTAGAACTATTGATAGAATTTTACCACAAATCCTCAACTCAAAATTATGCAAAAAAAGGAAAAAATCAAAGGTGAGAAGGCAACTAGACGTAGACCTCATCCAAAGCCTTCCTTTCAATTTTTTTAGCTTTTTTTAAATAAAGGGGGAAAAAAAAAAAGAGGATTGTGAAAAAAAAAAGAAAAAAAGAGGGTTTTTGGGCCTCATTTTTTTTTTCCGAGTTTGTCAAATTGGGCTCACATTGATCATATTCAACCTTGGATAATTGCCAACTTATGTTAAGTTACCAAATTACTTGGCAATGAAAAATACCGACCAAATTTTCAATCATTTGCATTTGCCAATCGTTCAAGACTCAGCCGTTTCAAACACTCAAAATTCGGGTACACGGCCGACTCTTGAGGGGGCATTTGTAGAAGGTAAAAATTCTACGTCAAATCAGATGGTGCCACGTGTAAAAAATTGATCAATTACAGATTGCCATGTGTCATGTTGACTTTGGTGGGCCCGCTTGGTCAAAATTAAGTTCAGTCAATTAAAAGCTGCCACGTGTCATCGATGATGCAGAAATTAGTAATTATTTTCTTTATTTAAAAAATAAGGGAATAATTACTGGGCCTAGGCCCAAAACCCGCTCTAACCCTAGCTGACAGAGCCTATAAATAAGGGTGCTTCCCCTTTATTTGGATCATTATGCATTTGCAGAATTCAGAGCTCAGACGACAAGGAGCATCCAGCTACCAAGCGAGAAGGATCAAGACTTGGAGAGCTTCAGAAACCACAATCAGCCACTTACAGATCAAAATCAAGAGCAGCCTTCAGAGTTCTTCAGCTGATTTGTATCAACCGAGATCAAGCATCAAGCCCTCGGAATACTCAAGTCATTAGGAGATCGAATTAGAGGATCATTTTATTGTATTAAATTCAGAGATTGTACCTACACGCTACATCAATACAAGATTAAATTTGTTCATATCAATTTCCTGTCCAATTTATTTTAGGCGCAAAATTTGTGTTTACAGGTTTTATCGATTTTTTGGAATAAAAAAGCATGATGGTGACTTTGCTGAATCTTTACATAGCTCAAATCCATCTTAATAATCATCCACCAAAAGAGTCTATAGCCACTCTGAGGATAGGATTGAGGCCTATGGGCCACGGTGCCTTTAGGCTCATTCTTAATATGACAAGCCAAATATAAGTTAACTGTGCCTAATGCCTAATTCACATCTCCAATGGTCTTTTAAGTTTCAAGAATATTTTAATACAAGTCTAGGTAGCTAAACAGTGCAAGCAAGACAATTATAACTCCACTTATATTTTAAAGTGTTATCTTGCATTTGAAACTTTACTCAAGTCATACATCTGTGATACTCTTATAATCACTTATGAGGTAAAGAGTTGAGAATTCATCTGTATGGAACTGCATTGATCTTCAAAGCTCATAGTTGAATTCAATTTTTTGCTTCTTGAGAGCTCATGAATGAGTTCTCAAGCCAGAAATCAGAGTTACGTATCTGTAAGATCTCAAGAAGGAATTTTAGAATTAGAACTCAGAATTATGATTCCTGAGAGTTCATAATAAGGTTATAGAGTTAAAATTCAATGTTATAAAGTTCAGAGTTGAAATTGGTGTACTATAACCTAAGCAGTTAATGCAATAGTTGAAATCTTCATATCAGGCCTTACCTCTGTAGTTAAAATGTTAGCCAAAAGAAGGCCATGTCCTCAAGGGAGCACTCGGCATAGAGGAGGCTGATTATTAGGGAGACGCATAGCGAAAAGGAAAAAAGTGGATTGAGGGTTTTTTTTGGCGACTAGATTCTACTGCGAAAACAGCCAGTAGCAGCGTGAACCATCAAATACAGGCTTGACTTTTTTAGTTAGGAATACAATAGAAATTAGCATTCCATCTGTCATTATTGAAGTAGAACTTCTTCACATGGCAACCTCACAACTTTAATATTTATTCAACTCAAAAGAATTGAAAACTCAAGGCTAAGATGAATCAGCTAACAAATTGACTAAACAATAAACTCCTTTTCCATCTGTGATTTATACTCGCGACATCCATCTTCTCCTAGTGAAGGGCCAATAATGGACTTATTACCATTCTTCTTTCTTTGAATGGAATCTCTACGCCCATAATCAAAGAAAAAAGGAACATTTTTCCCAAGCAAGTGACTCAAGTGGAAAAAAGCTTGGCCCGTCCACAGTTAGGAAGATTGGTTCCAATCTGAATGATACTATCCACCCTACCCTATGAGGGTTGGGTGAGTTTTAGCATTTAGTGCTAGGGTCTAAGGGTGTGAGCTCGATCGAGAGGAAGCTGAGTCCTCAAGAGGTCACTTGGTGTAGAAGGGGCACAATCCAAGGAGGTAGTTAGCCCAAAAGGGGTTGAGTACGCTTTGGCCTTTTCTCGTATGGGCAAAAGGCATGAAGTTAGCCAAAAGGGACTCAACTCCTAATGCGGGCACTAGGCATGGAAGGGGCCAAGTCTTTAGGAGATCCTTGCGTGTCTCAGTGTTAAATAATGCCCCACCATTTTTAAACCAGTAAAATAGTTATCAATATTATTTTCATCATATTTTGAGTTATTCTATGCCCTCATTTGTTTTTGGTGTTATGATGCATATCGTAAAGATACATAAGGCACTAACATATCCAATCAACACAATATTCAAATAAACAACTATAATTTTTACTAAAAAAGTATCTAGCAAAGCAAAAAACAAAATCATCAAAAGTCATGACTAAGTTCACAATTAATTTTATTGTCACGTGTGGGTTAGTTGTCTAACTATCTATTTATTTCGTCTAGGTGAGAATGCCTTTAGTCTTTGACCAACGAATGTAGCATAATCAACGTGAAAATAAAAAAACATTTAGAAATGAGAACGAAGACCAAGTACAACAAACCCAATTATGTAGAAATAGTTAAAAATTATTTTTTCTAATTTTAAAATGAGCAAGAGGGAACGACATTATCAATGGATGACTGAACAATAAAATAATAGATCCCCAAAAGGGGATTGTAGAATGTAAATTTTTTTAAAACCAACCAACATTTGCCATGTGGAAAAATTAAACACTTTTATTTTAGTCAATTACGACATGCCACGTATTAAATTAATTACGATGTTCCATTAAATTAAATATTTAATGTAAATGTATTGCGGCTAATTAAAAAGTGCCACGTGGCATGAATGATGTAAAAAATAAATTATTATTTCTTCTAATAGTGATAATAAGGAAACCCTAGCTCTAACTTCTCTATAAAAAGGGAGCTACCCCCCTCATTCAGGGTTGCCATTTTTGAAGAATTCATAAGAGTTCCAGAATGTTTTTCTGGCAGAAGACAACAAGTACTTTAAAGATGTGTCATCTACTCGTGGAGATCAAACTCATATCTTGATTGAGATTAAGCTCTTAAGCCCTCTCTCAAGATCAAAATTCATTCAAGACTATTCAAGGAGATTGAATCAAAGGATTTATTGCATTTGTTCTTGTAACAGTTATACAGAGATTGTGCCTATACTTTAATACAAATACAAAAATTCAATTTGTTACTCACTTTCTTGCTTAATTTATTTTAGGCTCAAAATTTGTGTTTACAAATTTTTGGCATGCTCAGTGGGACATTATTTACTTCTCATCTCTTTCTCCAAGCCACAAACTCTACATTCCCTGAAAGACGACATAGCCTCTAAGAACGTCATCCATCAACCTTCAAGGGAAGCTATCAAATCCACATCTCAAGGATTGACAACCGCTAGTGTTACATCTAGCAGAGCTATGAATAGAGGTATGGCAAAAGCTGCTGCTGTAATTGCTATAAAATAATCAGCTTAGACTATATCGTCGTTGTCTCATAAGATCCCAAGCCTTGACTCTAACTTACCTAAAGGAGTCAGCAAAATTGCTTCACATCCTTTAAAGCAAAGATCTGTTGCTAGCTTCAAAATGCATCAAACAATTTCTCAAGGGATGGATGAGCTCCAAATTCAGGCCAACCCCACCTTCCAACATTTCAGTGCAGAAGATCATGGCTATATTAGCAGTGACTCCTCCCCAGCATCTCCACGAGAGTTAGTCGCTTAATTGAAAATCGAATCCTCTAATTCCATCAATATGCTAGTCATGGTGACTGAAGCGACCAACGTGGAGGAACAACTCGCAAACATGAAAGCAACATTAGAGAGGCTCACTGAGGAGAGTCTAGAGAAAGATGCCCAAATTAAGCATCAAAGCAAGTAGATTGCTGCTTTAATAAGAAGCTAGAAAAGCGACTATTCGAATCCTCTACCAAAGGATGGCAAAGAGTCTAACAAGGAGACTAACCACAGTGAAGACTCTGATAACAAACACTTAAAAAAGAAGGAATCCTCATTGGGCATGGTGTCTATTGAATAGATTCAAAAGCCTAACAAATGCTGTTGAGGCTTTATTAGGTGAAGGACCTCGTAAGACACATTTGTACATAAAGCCTTATACAAAAAGGATTGACATCCTTCGTATACTCTATGGCTACCAGCCCCTTAAATTCAACCAATTTGATGGCAAGGGCAATCCCAAACAGCACATTACTCACTTTATTGAGATGTACAGCAATGCTGGCACTGAGGGAGATAGGTTGATGAAGCAATTTGTTCGATCTCTTAAAGGGATCGACTTTGATTGCTATATAGACTTAGAGCCTGAGTCTATTAACAGCTGGGAATAAGTGAAACATGAATTCCTTAACATGTTCTATAGTATCCAGTGCACTGTTAGTGTGACAGAGCTGACAAATACTAAGTAGTAGAAAGATGAACCAGTCCTTGCTTACATCAATCACTAGAGATCTCTTAGCCTTGGGTGTAAATATCGTTCATCCTGGGCCTCTACTGTCAAAATGTGTGCTCAAGGAATAGAGTGGGACTTGCTTTATATCTTGCAGATGAGCAAGCCTAGGACCTTTCAAGAACTAGCAACGAAGGTAGAAGACATGGAAATGGTGATAGCAAACCACTGCAACAAGCTGTCTTCTTCATATGAGTTCAAGAAGGACAAAGGCAATTCTAAGAAGAGTTCTCAGCCTCCAAGGCCTCAATGAAGGAAACTATGACTGTTTCCACTGAAGAGCCTGTGAGGATTTTAGGGAAGTTTGGGCCAAAGGGAAGAAGACTTCATTCTCTAAAGAGACAACAAAGAAGCGCCTTACATTGAAGGAGCTTCAAGAGAGGAAGCACCTATTCCCTGATTTAGGCTTGTCCGGACTGATGTATGACTTGCTTAAAAATAAAATCATCAAACTCCCTGAACCTAAGTGACTAGAAAAGGCTGGAAGGGCAAACGGCCTAAAGTGCTGTCGTTATCACAGGGTCATTAGTCACCCTTTAGAAAAATGCATCACTCTCAAAGAGCGCATCATACAACTAGCCAAGGATGGGAGGATCATACTAGACTCGGATGAAACCGCAAAAACCGATTGTATCGACGCTCAATTAGAGTCATCACCTTTACAGCGAGAAAGTCATACCTAACTCTACCAAGAGGAAAAACATGATTTGACTCTTTTGCCAAGGATGGGGGTATTCATAATTCAATTCAGAAGTTTAGAGCCAGTTGTTATGCCGCTGATGGTACAAACTCCTCCTCTAGAAATCAAACCCATTGTCAATATCTTAGAGGATGATGAAGGGGGGTGGACCCTTGTTACTCGGTGAAGGCCCAGGAACCAAAAATTAGACAAATAGCTGCCCATGTACTAGAGGAAGATACAAGGGAGGAAGAAGAAACCTCAATATGTAAAAGGTAGGAAGTGCTCAAAAACAAACAAGAAGTAGGACATTCAACCTATGGACCTACTTGAGCAGGAGCCGCTTACTCCTATCACGTTGAAAGAATTCTTCCCAGTAAGATTTTTTGATAGAGTCACTATTGACAAGACTTCATGTACTATACTAGAAGATGAAGAAGATGAAGAAGAGGAAAAAAAGGAAGATTCTCTAAAAAGAGATGATAAAACTCTAATCATCTTAAAAGCTTTACCAGCACGCATGGGTTGTAGGCAAATCTTTTGTCTACCAGAAGAGTGTATCAGTGTGTTGCCACCGCCCTCCACCACCTAGAACTTTATGCTGACAAGGTCAAAAATGTTGGAGAATCCTCGAAAGGCCTTGCCCAGTATTTCACTTGCAACACAGCTATCACTTTAACTGATGACGACTTGTTGTTAGGCTGTAAACCTCACAACTGTCATTTGTTTGTAACTGGTTATATCAGGGAGAAAAAAATTCAAGTACATCTTCGTAGATGGAGGTTCAGCCGTTAACATCATGCCTAAGTCTACAATGAATGAACTGGGAATCACGGTAGAAGAGCTTTGTATGAGTCGTATGGTGATTTCAATGGTTTAGCTTGGAAAGTCAGCGTGTGATTGCCATGATTCGCCTAGAGATAGCAATGGAAGATCTAGTAACATCTTCAATCTTCTATGTAATTGACTCCAAAACGTCGTACAGATACCCGTGGCTCCATGAACATGGAATAGTGGCTTCTAGCCTCCATCAATGTCTTAAGTATTGCCGTGGCGGTGAGAAGAAGATCAATGGTGATGTCAAGCCATTTACAAAGACAGAATTGCATTTTGCTAGTTCTAAATTCTTTGAAGAGGGCATTGCACCCAAGGAGACTATGCCCTTTATAATTTCCTTCGTAGGTAGGGGTTAGCCAAATGTTGCCAATAATTTCAAGGTGGTACTAAGGCATGACAGCATGAAACAACAAGAGTATCATAAGGAAGACATTGAACAAGAGACTATCACCTAAATTGCTTAACACATCGCTAAGCAAGTGGTGGTTTTCACAAATCACATACCACTGGTCTTAAGATATGTTCCCAAAGCTCATTACAAGGAAGGAAAAACACCGTTCAGTACGTGCATAAGTGGAAGTGCTAGGGGCAAGGCTATCAAGAAGGATAGCGGGGCTAACTTAAGCACCTTTAAAGAAAGTGTCACGTTGCCAACGCGAAACATGTACCAACTTATGGTGAGCAGACCCCCTCTTCTCGGATTTATCTCTTATTCCAAGACCTTATTAGACGAGGAGGAGAACTTGCTAAATATGCGAATAAAGGAAGGATATGACCTGAATGCATATAAACATATGGAGAAAGCAGGTTATAATTTTAACAATATTATTGTGTTAGCAAAGGTAGTGGAGGTGGAAACCTACGGCCTCAACAAAACGCAGAAGAAGATTCAAGAACAAGGAGGTCTAATAGAACTCCTAAAAGTGGGTCTTAGTTATACACCAGTACAACCGATTAGGATATTAGGGCAATGCGAGGCCAAGCAGAATGTGTTTCAACATATCTGCGCTGATGAAATAGATGACAGTGAGGATGAAAATGCTCAATCTCCTATAAAACCTTCTATATTTGATAAATTACAACCATCCGCCTTAAGAAAACACTCATCTGCCTTCGCTAGAATTAAGAAGGGTCAAAACCCTAAGTCTTTTGCACTCCATAGAGTAAAGGATCATGCATAACCAAGGCATTCAGTATTTAACATAGTCACAAAAGTAAGAGAATTAACGAATCCACTACCCCAAGAATGAAAGGATTCAGTGCTCAATCGACTTGGTGATGGAAAAGAAGTACAAAACTCTATCCCTTCTCATATGAAGCGACTTTCATCCCTTGATGTGAAGATAGATGGTTCACTAAGGGTAAGGAGGCGTACTGTGGTCTTGACTGATCAGCCAGGTAATTCTAACATCAACAAAGGGGATGACTAAGAGGAAGTGACTTATTCTAATCATATCACAGTCCAAGAATGTGAAGACTCAGAGATAAAGATAGAACTTACAGAGACTCCTGAAACTCTTGAAGATGGGGGGCAAGCTACAGTTGATGATTTGAAGAAATTGCATCTCATAACTGCTAAGAAACCCTAGCCCATTTATGTAAGTTCATTGCTTACACTCAAAGAAGAAAAGGAGTACTTCAATCTCCTCTGGGAGTACAAGGACGTGTTTGTATGGAGTTACAGAGAAATGCTAGTGTTTGATTCCAAAGTCATAGTCTATCACAATCCCTCAGGAAAGGTGTTTTGCCCAAAAAGCAGCCTCAATCACGTTTTCATCCAAAGTTAATACCTGAAATCGAAAAAGAGGTCAACAAACTCATAGAGACCGGATTCATTCGTGAAGTAAAATACCCAACTCCAATCGCAAACTTTGTCCCTATAAGGAAAAAAAATGGGCAACTTCGTATTTACATAGACTTCGGGATCTCACCCGTTGCCTGTCACCAAGCTCATGATTGATTCAACCATGGGACATGAAGCCTTGATGTTAAGGTTATGCCCTATGGTTTGAGGACCAAGAAGTCATAGCTTTTTGCACTCCCAAAGGCATCTTCTGCTATAAGGTAATGCCCTTTGGTTTGAAGAATGCCAGAGCAACATACAAAAGAGCAATGTAAACCATCTTTGACAACATGTTGCATAAAACAGTGGAGTGTTGTGTTGATGATCATATGGTCAAGTCAAAAAGGGGATTAGACCACCTACAAGACCTTCGTCGAATATTTGATAGGTTAAGAAGATGTCAACTAAAGATGAATCCACTTAAATGTGCATTTGGTGTAACTTCAGGGAAGTTCCTAGGCTTTATAGCTCAACATAGAGGCATTAACATTGACCAGGCCAAAATCAAGCAATCCAAGGGATGCTTGCCCCCAAAAATCTCAAAGAACTACGGCGTCTTCTAGGTTGTTTGGCTTATATTAGAAGGTTTATATCTAACCTAGTCGGTCGTTGTCACCCATTCCACCACTTTATGAAGAAGGGTGCACAATTCGAATGGGACCAGTCATGCCAAAAAGCCTTCGATAACATTAAATATTACTTATCAAATCCACCAATTCTAGGGGCACCAATTCTAGGGAAACCTCTTGTACTCTACAT
Source organism: Carnegiea gigantea (assembly GCA_029747015.1). Taxonomy (NCBI): domain Eukaryota; kingdom Viridiplantae; phylum Streptophyta; class Magnoliopsida; order Caryophyllales; family Cactaceae; genus Carnegiea; species Carnegiea gigantea. The sequence goes on from JAKOGI010001674.1 coordinate 149,620, forward strand.
TGCAGCTCAAGAAAAGTCTTTGGGTCCATTATGCGCCCTGAAAAATGAGGAAGGCAAAGAAAGAGCTATGTATTATTTAAGTCACACTTTGGATGGGGCTAAAATGAATTACTCCCCGATTGACAAGATGTGTTTAGCTCTTACATTTGCCATTCGAACATTAAGGCATTACATGCATGCTCATACTATGCAGGTGATTTCTAAAGCTAAACCCATCAAATACATCTTGTCAAGGCTAATTCTAAGCAGGCGACTTGCAAAGTGGGTTGTAATGCTGAAGCAATATGACATTGTTTACATGCGACAAAGGCCGTTAAAAAATGAGCATTGGCGGATTTCTTAACAGATCACCCAATCGCTAAGGCTTGAGACCTAAATGATAACTTGCCTGGTAAAGATGTATTCTTCGTTGATATCCTCCCACCTTAGAAAATGTGTTTTAATAGAGCCATGAGACATGATGGTGCTGGTGCAGAAGTAATCTTTGTTTCCCCATAAAACATATCCTCACTTATTCATTCGTGCTAGCTCAGTTATGTTCCAATAATATGGCTAAATATTAGGCATTGATTTTGGGCCTTCAAATGGCCATTGAAATGGGAATCAAAGACCTTGGCATCTATGGTGATTCTCAATGAGTCATTAAGCAACTTTTTGAGGAATATAACGTCAAAAAGGATGACCTCGTGTCATACCATAAATATGACTTACGAGTGCTTGATAAGCTTGAAACCATCAAGTTATAGCATGTTCCTAGGAGTGCCAATAAGATACCTGACGCATTTGCAAACCTTGCAGCCACTTTGGCACTAGGGGTGGAAGAAAGCATGAATGTCCCTTTTTGCAACTAGTGGGTTGTTGTTCCCCTTGGTGAAGAGTTTGAGGAAAATGTTAACGTTGTCAGTGCTTAAGAAGTAGATAAAGAAGATTGGCGCCCACCACTCATCGATTATTTACAGCATGAAAGCTCGCCAATGATCCAATACGTAAGATAGAAATCCAATAGAGAGCTCCCCGCTTCCTTTACTTTAAGAGGACTCTTTATCGACGTTCTCTCCTCGGCATTTGGTTGCGATGCTTAGGTAACAAAGAGGCAAGACAAACAACAGAGGAAGCGCACTTAAGAATATGCAGTAGACACCACGTAGGGCCCAAATTATATGATCAAATCAAGAGGATAGGTTATTATTGGCCTACCATGGTGCAAGATTGCATAGACTATACAAAGAGGTGCGATCCTTGCTAGTTTTATGCCAATTTTATTCATAACCTCCTGAACCACTCCATCCAATTGCAGCATCTTAGCCATTTGAAGCGTGGGAGCTCGATGTTGTAGGACCCATCACTCTAAAGTAGGGATGGCAACGGGGCGGGGCGGGGACGGGGGAATATTCCCCCGCCCCCGTCCCCGCTCAACACCCTGTCCCCCGCCCCGGCCCCGCCCCCGCTGTCGGGGATTATTTTCCCCCCGTCCCCGCCCCGTCGGGGACCCCGTTCCCCGCCGGGGCCCCGCTTCCCCGAATTTTAGTGACGAGATTACACAAAATGCAAGCCCAATTACAGTGAAAATTACGAGCCCAATATAAAAATAATCAAACAATAAGCCCTAAACAAAAAAGAGAAATTAAACTAATAAATTAAGGATATATATATATGTAATTTTAATTAATTTCCGGGCGGGGAAACGGGTTCGGGGACGGGTATATTTCCCAACGGGGAGCGGGTCCGGGGATGGGGGGAATTTTCCCCCGCCCCGCCCCCGTCCCCGCAGCCGGGGGAGGAATTTTCCCCCGTCCCCGACCCCGTCCCCGGCGGGTCCGGGGAATTTTCCCCGCTGCGGGGCGGGGCCCCGACGGGGTCGGGGAAACCCCGCCCCGTTGCCATCCCTACTCTAAAGTCTTCCGCTGGTCACTCATACATCTTGGCGACGACTGACTACTTTTCCAAATGCGCGGAAGCAATCCCCTTAAGAGAAGTCAAGAAGGAGAATGTCATTGATTTCATTGGGATATACATCATCTACCGGTATGGGGTGCCCTGATACATTATCAATAACAATGGCAAACCATTTTCCAACAAGCTGGTGAGTGATTTATGCGGAAAGTCTAAGTTTACTCAGCACAAGTCTTCAATGTACAATGCACCAGCAAATAGGTTAGCAGAAGCTTTAAATAAGATGCTTTGCAACTTACTAAACAAATTGGTAGCAAAGTCAAAAAGTGGTTGGCATGAAAGGCTAGGGGAGGCCCTTTGGATGTAAAGAATCACGTATAAGACGGTAACTCAATCGAATCCTTTTGCTTTGGTATATGGGGTTGAGGTGGTATTGCCTTTGGAACTTCAAATCCCTTCACTCCGCATTGTCATATAGGAAGGCTTGAACAAAGATGAAAATCATAAGCTTCGCTTGGCTGAGCTCGAGGCCCTTGTTGAAAAAAGACTTCGAGCGCAACAAAAGTTGGAATGCTATCAATCTCGCTTATCATGAGCGTTCAACAAAAGGGTACGGCCGCATTCATTTCAGGTTAGAAATCAAGTGCTAGCGGTAAGAACACCAATCATTATCCCGCACAAGACTAGGAGCAAGTTCACTTCTAAGTGGGATGGCCCTTACGTCATTCAGAAAGTCTACACCAACGGTGCTATAGGATAGTTGATACTTACGGAGTGCGAGTTGGACCGATAAATGGCAAGTTACTAAAGCTTTACTATCCTTAATGTATTAATACATGTAAGCTCCTAGACAAGAGCCTAAACTGTTCATTCGTTCAAGTTAAACTACATTGTATCAATCCTGGCCCGCAAGAGTATAGACTATGAACGACTAAACGAAAAAAAATTTGTTGTTCAAACTACGTATGACTTGATCCTTTAGGGTTCCCTTCACATACGTAGGCAACTTTGGTATACACCTAAGTACAGTCATCATCATTAAAAAAAAAAAAAAGAAGTTTGTTGATGCTAGATAAAAAAGTTCTCCTGATTACGTGTTTTATACAAGTTGTGAGTTTAAAAGAGAAATATAGAGATTTGGCTTGGTATAAATTCATCTACTATCATAAAGTTGACAATTATGGAATCCAAATCACATGAAAAATCAACCAAGACACATGTGCATTGATGAATAAAAGAAAATTTTCATCTGAGCTATATTATATAGATATCAAGCTTACATCACAAAAGTGTAAAGTACATTGCAAGTCCATCTCAAAAAAAGGGGGAGTTAACTTTCGATTCCATTGCAAATTCTTCACATCTTTGAATACTCCTTTATGTAGGCTTCAGCCTTCTCTAAACTAGCTTTTGAGGCTGCATCCATCACTTCAGTGGCTTTATGTATGTCAATCTGACCGTGCAAGCCAATAACTTCTCGCCCAACTTCTTGAAGCAAATACTCGTTGGCCGCTGCCTTAGAGCTAAGATCTTTCTTTTGATCTTCCAAAAGTTGAAGCTCTTTCAGCAACTCCTCATGCCTTAATTCAACCTACTTTAACTCAGCCATCTTTGCTTCATAATGGGAGCCTTTTGTGTTCAGCCGATGGGAGGCCTCATCAAGCTTGCCTTACACCTCCATGCGACAATTATCATGTTCTTCAGCAAATGTTTGACTAGAGTAGCTCTGTGTTAGGTCCTTGAAGTCACATGCTTGCTTGATCAACCCTTCAACCTTGCTCTCTATAGGAGTGACATCGACACCTCTTTGAAGGATAGTGGCATAAAGGCTATCAAAATCGCCTTTAAGGGAATGAAGACCATCAACAGGGGTGCAAAACACCTTGTCAAGCATGACTTTACCAAACACTCATGCAGCATTCTTATTTGCCTTCTTTAATAGCATCAGCATTGAAGATAGAAATTCCCTCTTATAGAGCCCTTAAAAGGCGCTGTGGATGGGGTGCCAGTGAACGAGCACTAGCTTCACGAATGCACTGGCCTCGTCATCATCTAGGGAACAAACACCTTTTGAGTCATCTAATCTCGATTTGTTGTCAAATAAATCCCTACCAAATGATTGTATTCACCCAATCGACGGAAAGCATTGACTTCCTGATGGCAGTGGAAAGTGTGCCAATTCCTCCTTGAAGTTCACATCATCGCTTTTTCCCTATTTAAAATAAAAACATATATCGGGATGAAGAAGGTGAGATATGCATTTGAAAAGAAAGCATATTTCTATTTAAAAAAGGAGGGAGCGCCATGCATTCAATAGGATTATGTTCAGCATCGAGGATATCCAGGATATTCTCAGCACCTTCTGAGGGAAGCTCGATTACCTTTTCGATACTTGGCTCACCAACTCCAATGGGTAGCTTGTCCTGCCCATTTATAGCAAGATTAATCATAGATTTAGACTTTTGTCTACATATCTCAGTAGGTGAAAGATTTGAAATGTTCTTTAATCTCATTTATTACATATGGTAACGGCACAATGCTTTCAAAACGGATTGCCGAGTTCAGTGTCGCTGGGATGATAACATCAATTCTTGGAATCTTGAGGCGAGAAGAATCGTCATCCATTGGCGGAACAAAAGACTCTAAGGGCTTCCTAGAAGGAACAATCTTTAACTTGGGCTTAGAAGCACGTTTGCCTTCATTTTTTGAAATGTTCATGTCAAATAAATCACTTCGTTTCCTCTTGGAATCATTGACATGTGGATCGCAAGCAAAGCAAATGAACATCTTAGACCACCATTCACAAAATGCACGAGTGGTATTTCTCTCGAGTAAATTGCATTGCCTAGGATGTAATACTTGAGAACCTGTTCCATAACGTGTGAGCACGTGGTGATAGCGAAGCATTATTTCCGGATCAGGAAGATTATCAAGGTTCAGATCAGCAGAAACATCCTGATGGAAATCAAATTGTCTAGTGAATTGGTCAGCATAGTAGTACTCCATGACGAGGTTGCCCTCACAACGACAAGAGATAAAACTCAAACGAATGCTAACAAAATAAGCAAAGTCAGCTCTCGATAGCTTACCATCATCCATGAGAGTCTCCTTAAGTCGGTTGATGATGGAAGAATGCCAGCGAAAGCCCCTCCTAGAACTAATTTGTTCTCAGGCCTGTTCGAGCTGAGGCAACTTGGCTTGACCAAGGCCACTAAACTTCAACATGCCTGGACTGGAGGCAACCTCACTAACTAACTCATATGTGTCAAAGTTTTTGACTAACCAAGCATAAAGGAAATTGGCGGGAAAAGTCCCCACCTCTACTAGGATGTGAATAAGAGATCTCATTGAGTTCCTTGTAGATACTCGTAAGGATTGCCATAGGGAGGCAATACCCTGCACCTGATGCCATGGATGATGCAATGCTAAAAGGGCCATGGCGTATGTGACCAGCATCTCTAACTGGCAAGATGAATGTGCATAACTAATATGAGACAATTACAGCTAGAAAGGTCTCAGTACGTTGGCCTTTAGCCACTTCCTGCTCGTCAAAAATGACCTGACAATCACCCCACCCACGGGCTCTTGTGCTGATGATAAAAGATAATATTCCTGGATTAGGGGTATGGTTTTCCTGACCAGACTTCCTGGAAATATGGTACTTGCTGGGTCCTTGAAACCCGAAGGTAATCCATTGATCTATGGTCAGCTTGCCCTTGTGACCTCGCATAGGTTTGAGGTAAGTAATGAATAGGTAAATGCAATGCAGGGGAAGCCTATTTGTGAGTTTCCATTGGGTAGGAACAACTTCATTATAAAGATGCCTTAAAAGTGGTAGCCCTGGGAAACTGTGAATATCAAAAATAGATAGGGACACCTCACCTTAGAAGTATGTAAGGTCTTTATTTTTGGACACCAATACTCACACACTACTCAAATGAGATTCAAACACCGATCATAAAGGAAGAGCAAAGCATATAAAGCATCAAACAGATGAAAGGTTGTTAATTTATCTTTGTAACAAACAAGGATATCTTCTAACCACTCCCAATAAAGTGGCATGTAAGCAAATTCCCTATGCAATGGTAACCTAACCCATGATTTGTGCCCGGACTCTATGTCATGACGGCAAAAATGTTTCGTCTGTCCTTAAATTCTCCTTAGACCACCAAGGAAGGCATAGAGGACCCCTAGCATAGCTGGACTTGCATAAGGATGTTATAGAACAACGGACGGGCAACTTTGTCTCTTCCCCATCTACATTATTTTCACTTGGTTGGATGTGTAGATAGCGTCGGCCGCTAGTAGTTTTATCCATGAAAGTAACCATTTCGAATAGATCCCGCAACAATAGCAAAAATAAAAAAAAGCAAGATGTAGGACTTGTCACTTGGGTATTCATAGCAATTCAATAATCAAATGTTGCCCAAAATAATGCAAGCAAGGGCTCTTCAGCAAACATGTTAACCCGTTGATGCATCCAAACAATTATACATTCGAAGGTTAACTGATAATTAAATCAAATTCGCCTCTGGAGAATTTTCTCCTTTAGAAGTTTTCCTTAGAAGGATTTAAAGTTAACTCATTGATGTATCCAAAAGGGTTAAACATTCAAAGGTTAATTAATATTAAGCAAAATTCACCTTGTGAAGAATTTTCACCTTTGGAAGTTCACCTTAGAAGGATTTAAAGTTAACCCGTTAATATACACAAAAGGGCTAAACATTCAAAGTTTAACTAATATTAAGTCAAAATTCACCTTGTGGAGAATTTTTGCCTTTGGAAATTCGCCTTAGAAGGATTTAAAGTTCCCTCATTGATGTATCCAAAAGGGTTAAACATTCAACGGTTAACTAATATTAAGTCAAAATTCACCTTGTGAAGAATTTTCGCCTTTGGAACTTTATCTTATGAGGATTCAAAGTTAACCAATTGATGTACCCAAAAGTGTTAGACATTCAAAGGTTAACTGATATTAAGTCAAAATTGACCTAGTGGAGAAGTTTCGCCTTTGAGAAGTTCATCTTAGGAGGATTCAAGATTAACATGTTGATTTACCCAAAAGGATTATACATTCAAAGGTTAACCACCACAAATTATTGCAGATTCCAACGGGAAACAAAGAACTAGCGATATTGCATAAATTTGCAAAACAACCTTCATACAGATAAAAAGAGGATAGGTTGAGACAAACAAGGTAGAAATATGTAAATTTTGGTTCAAGTTTATATTATCTAAGCAACAAAAAAAGCGGCATAATCGATTTTATGATATGAAATTTGAGATCACGAAGATTACATTGCATCAAGGCATTGATCAAGCATCATGGCATAAGCAGCAGAAATTAGAAAGAAAAGGAAAAAAAAGAGATTGGATGAAAAAAATGAAGAAGAAAGGTAGAAGAGCTAAGCGGTGCCGGGGATATTAAAGGCGAGTGAAATTACCTTCAAGTGTTACTTCGTTAGGTTGTTGACAAGCACGTGTTGCCATTGCTCAATGCTGCTCCAGTTCCCTGCCCCAAGATTCTCAGCAATTTTGTGCTGTAGAGGGGTTGCTGCAGAGAGAGTGCAAGAAAGGCAAGAGAGAGAGGACACTAGCCTTGCAAAAAACATATACATGATGTATTCTTCAATTTAAGAAGAGAGGCATTATCTTCGTTAATAAATCTTTATATTTTGGGCAAAAGAAATAAATATTTTAAAGATTGCATCTTATAAAATTGCACCAAATATAATACAGGGCCTACTTATGATAGAAAAAATAATCGAGATGTCAGTTGCGCTTAAATGCCAAGGTTGTGTATATGACCTCGTCTCGATGGGGCATTTGTAGAATATAAATTTTTTTAAACCAACCAACATCTACCATCTGAAAAAAATAAATACCTTTATTTTGTCGAGTTACGATACGCCACGTGTTCAATTAAGTACGACGTTCCATTAAGTATTTAATGAAAGTGTATTTCAACCAATTAAAAAGTGTCATATGGCATGAATGATACAGAAAATAAATGAACATTTCTTTTAATAGAGATAAGAAGGAAACCCTAACTCTGACTTCTCTGTAAAAAGGAAGCTATCCCCCTCATTCAGGGGTTAGCAATTTCGAAGAATTCACAAGAGCTCAAGAATTTTTCTCTGGTAGAAGGCAAGAAGCACTCTAAACACATGTCGTCTACTCATGGATGTCAAACTCATATCTTGATTGAGATTAAGCCTCTTAGTCCGTCACTCAAGATCAAAATCCATTTAAGAGTATTCAAGGAGATTGAATCAGAGGATTTATTACACTTGTTTTTCTAACAGTTATGCGAAGATTTTACCCATTCTTTGATATAAATACAAAAATTCAATTTGTTACTCAATTTCTTGCTTAATTTATTTTAGGCTAAAAATTTGTGTTTGCAGGAATAATCAATAATATAATGACAATTTCGCGTTTAAATAATAATAAGGTTGTCTCCATAACAATAAACGATAAACGATAATATGGGTATCTAATATACGATATGATAGTATAATAAAACATTACGCTTATCATTAAAACTTAGCATTTGCGATACGTTTTTAGCTAAGGTTAATGAGACTGATCAATCTTAAAAAAAATATAAAATATGCATTTGTTATTGCATAGTGTCCAACGACTGCTGACAAGCATTCTACAAAATTCCAATTGGCGAAATCATTTAAGTTCCATTACTTTCCCTTATGAAATCCATGTATAGTGATTACTTTGATGATCAATATGCAGAACGTTGGTCATAATCAAAAGCTAACACAAGCATCCATTCACTTTATTTATCTTATGTGCTAGCACCAAAGTGGTACCAATATTTAATAACCAACACCACTTCCCATGATGCTTTTAGCAATGCCTTTATTTAATATAAATTATATTATCCATAGATTTTGTCTGTCCCTAACTCACAAAGGCGTACAAATGAACTACATTGCCCCCATGTAAACCCATTATTTAATCAAAACCCTAACATAATGACGTAGTTATTTTCTAATTTAGCTATCGATTCCCTACGCTCAAGCTCTACATCTCGAAGAATAGTATTCTCATTGTTGGCTTTCTTCTTATCCCTTATTATGAAATGTTATAAATTGGTTGTTTTGATGAAGGACAAAAGGTTATTGGTCTAATTATGTGATGAGGATCACTTCTACTTATGGTGTAATATTTTCTTATGTTGTTTGGGCTTCATTGTTAATACTGATGTCAATTATACTATTGCTATATCTTTGCATAGTTTGGATTATATTTGTGATCATTTTTTCTATATGACTGATTATGTTGACATATTTTATATATATGCTTGGCATTCTTTTTTGACTAAAGATTATTTGATTCAACTTTATCATGGAGCAAGCCTATGTCAGATCAAGCAAGTATTTTCAAGAATAACTATCATCAAGTCCAAAGGATCACGTGAAGATCAAAAATGAGATTAAGGGCATTTCAAAGGTTGATTGATTCCTTCCATTTTAATGTGCAATGGCTAGTTAACAATAAAGCAAAGATAGAAGGTCCAACGGCTACTTGTGTGAATTGGTATTATAAATAGCCATCAAGTCTTGAAGAAGAGGTGTGAAGAATCAAGAGAGCTACACTTGCAAATCGAGAAGAAGACCGTGAGAGAACTTAATATATCGAGCTTATGTTGACATATCTATTTTGTTTATTTATTCCTTGTTATAAAGTGTATCTTGTTACTTTTCTTTACATTTGGGTTCAGTTGATTAGTCGAATGGCCAACAACCTAAGTGCGGTTGATGAGCAACGCGTACGTTGGGACACCTAGAGTTGTAGGATCAACTTGTACGTTGTACAATTAGTGAATCATGTGCAATTGACCGATCAAATAAATCCTGGCCTCCCTCAATTTGGATGGTTATGGCTAACATGGCCCATGTCCATCCACAAGGTGGCACGTGGCCGCTCAGATGCATGCGCTTTTACCCGGGGAAGGCTAATGGCCTTAAACAACCCAGAAGTATAACTCCTCAGTCTTATCCATTCATTTAGTTACTTATACATTTATTGTTAACATCGATCTTTAACAAGAATATAATCCAATCCAACGTATTCTGATCCAGAAACATTTCATTATCATTCTCGTAACGAACATTCACGCTAAACTCAATAATTACCGGCTGAATAATTACTTCAGTAGAAATCATAGTAAAACCTCATCATACATTTACCCGGGAAAAATCCCCCAAACATCAATTCAAAATAATTTTAAACACCTTTCAAGTATACTCACAGGACATATTTTCCAAGGGATATTCGGGGAAGTTAAGGCATGATTGTTACCTGCTAGAATACGTCGTATAAGCTTGAGCTCAGAATGCCAGTTTGACCTAAAAATAATTACCCATAATAGTGGTCTATTAATGCCAACTCTTATCCTGACTCTCTATAATCCTATTATACCCAAATAATTTTTTCTAAGCTTACTCTTACACCCAACAACCAAATCCAACCATCAAATAAATTTTTAGGAAGCTATAAATATTTTCAGATTTTGCCCCCAAACTTCTAGGACCACAACGTTCACTCCCGATGTCAAAATTTTAAGATTAAGCCAATTCTAGAAAGGCAAAGCCGTCAGCTACAAGTTTTGTTTTATGACTCTTGATAGAATCGGAGCCTAACTAGTTTCAATATCAACAATTTCCTAATTGTCCTAGTCACATATAGTTTTACGTAGTCCTGGTATTTTGGTCATAACTTTCTCGTTTTAACCCCAATTCATGAAATCAAAATTTTCCATTCACATGACATGTATATATACCTCCCCTAATTTTTTCCCAATTTTAAAGTGCCTAAAAAATTACCAAAAAATTCATAAAGTCAGCCTTAGTTCTGGGTGTACAGAACGGTATTTGCACTATAATCTTTAGGCTTGTTTTCAATCAATTTCGATTTTAATCCCTTCCCCAATGCGCATACGTCGCCTTCACCCAAAACTTTACTATTCCTAATCATCAAACAATCCAAGTCATAGAGAAAGGGTGAGTCCTTTACCTCAAAACAATTCGTAAAAAGAAGGAGAGGACTTCAGGTTGTGTTGTTCCTCTAACTAAGCGCTCCACTCTGGGATTTCTAGGATAGCAAGTAAGAAATCAGATTCAAAGCCACAATATGGAGTTTTTACTAAGAATTTCAATTGCTAAAATTGTAAGAAGTTTCGCGACTTACCGAACCAAGGTGAGAGGATGAAGAGAGGAAGAAGGGGTGGCGACGCTAAGGCGGCGGCGGCTAGGGTGAGAGAGAGAGTGTGAGGGCGGCCAGTGAGAGAGTGAGTTGAGTGAGAGAGAGATGGCGTGGGCAAGGGAGTGAGGAGAGGAAGAGAGGAAAATTTTTAAAATATTAAAGTTTCCTCCTCCCCCCTTGCCCTCTTTTGCATGGCTATTTTTCCTTTTTTTCCTTCTCTCCATGAATAAGAATTTGAACGACTATTCTGCTAAATTTAAAAATAAAACATAAAAAATAAAACACTACGAGCTCAAGTGCACTAGGTCGGCCAATATCGTAACAACTATAAATAACAGAAAAATATATATATGTACAATCCAGAATAATAAAAAGTTAATCTTTTCCAAGGTTTCACAAAGGCACAAGCCCTTCACATATCCTCTAATGTCTAAATCGTTCTCTCATATTAACTGTTAATCTAAGGATGATAGGAAGTGTTAAAGCTAAGCGGAGTCCCTAGGGCTGTATGAAGACTTTTCCAAAACATTGCAACAAAGTGCACATCCCGGTCAAACACAATGGAAACAGGGACCCCATGTAGTCTCACAATCTCCCTAATGTATAGTTTTACTAGCTAATCCAAGGTCATACCACTTTTAATATGCAAAAAATACGTAGACTTAGTTAACAGATCCACTATCACCTAAATGGTATTATTTCCGTTAGGAGTATGGGCTAATGCAAACATAAAGTCCATGGTCATATGTTCCCACTTCCATTTAGGTACAGGGAGAGGGTGTAGTAATCCACATACCTTTGGTGCTCAGTCTTCACCCATTAGCTTGTTAGACATTGAGCTATTTCCCGCTTCCTATTATTCCACCAAAGCGTACCCTTCAGGTCTCTGTACATCTTAGTACTCCCTAGATGAACTGTGTAACTCGTGTTGTGAGCTTTCTTCAAGATTTTCCTCTTTAGTTCTTCATCATTTGGGACACATACCATTCTCGAACCTAAGAGAGCTATCTTCATGAATCTTGAACTTAGGCTTCGTCCCTGCTTCAACAACAACACTAATCTTTAGGAGATTGGAATCCTTCCCTTGGGCAACTTTGATCTCATCAATCAAAGTGGGGTGAACTCATAAGTTTGCCAATTATAAGTCAGCACCAGGGAAGCACACCTCGATATACATCTTAAGTAGGTCCTCTAATATATGCCTTTGAAAGGTAATCAAATATGCTTTACTATAAGATTTCCTACTTAAGGCATCTGTAACCACATTAGCCTTCTCAAGGTGGTAATTAATCATTAAATCATAGTCCTTCAGTAACTCAAGCCACCTACACTGGCTCATTTCAACTCTTTTTGTATAAAAAATACTTCAAACTTTTGTGATCAATATGCACCTCACATCTCTTTCCATACGAATTATGTGTCTAAATCTTCAAATCAAAAACAACGGTGGCCAACTCTAAGTCATGAGTAGGGTAATTCACATCATATGGCTTCAACTATCAGGATGCATAAGTAATCACCTTGCCCCTTTGCATGAGCACACACCCTAAACCCTTTTTTATAGCATCATTGTAGATTGTAAATCCTTCTCCATTAGTTGGTAGTATAAGTACAGGTGTAGAAAATCAAATGTTTTTTCAACTCCTGAAAACTTTTTTCACATTCTTCTAACTACTCAAACCTAATCCCTTTTGAGTCAAGTGGGTCAAGGGTGCAACTAGAAGGGAATAGCCCTTCACAAACTGCCTGTAGCCAGCTAAGCCCAAGAAACCTCAAATCCCTAAGACACTATTTGGCATGTTCTAATTCACAATTACATTTACCTTCTTTAGATCAACAGAAATGCCATCCTTATACCTAGGAAGAAATAATATCTAAACAGAACTCACACATCCTTAGCTTATCAAGGAGTTCCTTTTGCCTCAAGGTTTCTAATACAAGCCTCAAGCGTCGCTCATGTTCCTCAGGGGTCTTAGAATACACCAAAATGTCATAAATAAAAACCACAATAAATTTGTCCAAGTAAGGCTAAAACTTGATTCATGAGATAATCAAGTAAGGTCGTTGGCTAACCCAAAAGGCATTACTGAGAACTCATAATGGTCATACCTTGTCCGAAAAGCCATTTTAGGTATATCTTCTGCCTTGATCTTCAATTGGTGGTACCAAACGGTAGATCGATATTGAAGAATACTTGAGCACCCCAAAGTTGATCAAATGAATCATATATTCATGGTACAGGGTATTTATTCTTCACAGTCACCTTGTTTAGTTCTCAATAGTCTATGCAGAGTCATAAAGAACCATCTTTCTTCTTCACAATAAGCACTGGTGCACCCCAAAAAGATACACTAGGCCTAATGAAGCCCTTATCAAGCAGTTCTTATAGTTTTTCCTTTAGCTCTTTCAACTCAATAGGTGTTATTCAGTAAGGGTCCTTAAAAATGGGTGTTGTTCTGGAAACCAAATCAATAGATAAGTCCACCTCTCTATCGGCAGGTAACCCCAGAAGATCCTCAAGGAACCCATCTTGATACTCTCTAACAATTGGTATATCTTCTATCTTTTTATCTTTATTTTGAGTGTCATTGATCAAAGCTAGAAATACTTAACACCCTTCCTTGATTAACTTGGTGGCTTATAGAGTAGAAATGACACCAGGGTTCACATAGGCTCCATTCCCAATAAAACTAAGTTCAAGTTGATTAGGTATTCGAAAGTTGACAAGTTTCTTCCCACAATCTAGGGTGGCATAATGTATAGACAACCAATCCATCATTAATATCATAATAAAGTCTAAAATATCCATAGTAATTAGATAGATAAGAGCTCCCTACCCTCAGTTATTACAGGATAATTCTTATACTTCATATCTATAATGATCTCATTACCAGTTGGGGTACTGACACACAATTCTTCCTCTAATGGAACATGGGGAAGTTGTTCTTTTATACAAAAGTTGATAATATGAAAGAAGAAGAAGCACTGGGATTAAAAAGAACATGAGAAAATGTTGAGTTAACTGCAAGAATGCCTAAGATAACATTGTTAAAGGCTTTTTCATCCTCCTGAGCTAAAGCAAAAACTCTTCCTGCTGTGCGAGGTCTTCCTCCCTCTGAGTGCTACTTAGAGCCTGCAGTGTTTGAGTTTGATTCGGAATGGCATGTGATGGAATAAAATGAGGTCCTCTGGAACTTTTACGCAGAGCAGGGCTCATATCATTCTAAGGACACTCGGTAACCCTTTGATCAATTTGACCGCACTTGAAGCGAGCACCACTTAACCATATACAATGATTGGTTACGTGGGATCCTCTATAGTGGCCACATCGTGGCATATCTAGTTAATTACTCCACCTCTGTGATCCTTGCTTTAAGTATTCGCCATGAAAGTTTGGCAAATGAACATCCCGTAGTGGGAACTTTACCAAGTAGCCAGCAGAGCTCCTCCCTTGATATGAATACCCAACACAAGGGGACTTGCTAAAAGACTGAGGCCTAGAAAATTTACCCTTTCCATGCTTATCTGATGTATCAAAATCTCTACCCTTCATCTTATGATCACCAAACTCGTGACCCTTTATCTCTTTCAAAATAAGATAGACATTCTTAGCTCTGTCAACAAGATCTATGGAATTATTGGTCCAAACACAAGCAAGTAGCCTCTAAACATGATTATTCAAACCCTCCTCAAATCTCCTCATCTTACTTTGCTCATCAGTAAGAAAGTTTGGGGAAAACCTAGAAAGTCGATCAAATTCTGCTTCATATTCATCGATGGTTCTATTACGGCGACTTAGTGATAAGTCCTTAAAGTGCATTCTATTTTGAGGTCATTTTGTACCATTTTTAAGGGGAATTATGCGTTTTATTCTATATTATGCACTCCTTTTTCGATTTTACGCTTAGGTGTGGTTCTTTTTTGTGTTTTGAAGATTTTTGGACCATTTAACCCCAAATTTAACCATAAATGAGTGTAGCTTAACTCCCCACGGGCACCCCTAAGTCACTATGCCCTCAAAAGGAAGAAAGAACAGAACAATGCCAAAATAGAGCCCATCATAGATGGTCTGTGGTGGCAACCACGGTCCGTGGTAGACCTCCTTCCCTCGAGCCTATTTGTTTTTTCACGACTGTTCGACTTCCAGGCAGTTTTAATTCTATTATTTCTCATGGCTATCCAACTTCCAGGCAGTTTCACTATATAAAAAGGTTGTTTTCAACCTCTTTGCAACATCTATCATTCCATCTCCATGCTTCATTCTATTCTACCTAGATTAGGATTTTAAATTAGATTAGAGGAAGAGAGAGAGAGTTGAAGTGAAGATTTGCAAGGATTCTATACTGGGTTTGCAATCGACGAATTCAAGCGCGTTAATTGGCTGAGCATTTCTTTTCTCTTCCCTTCTCTTCTCTTCTCTCATTATCTTTGGATTTATGTTTTGTAATTTTGTTTATCTTTGTTGTTTGATTATGGATTTATACAAATACTTGTTAATTTCTCGATCTTGTGTTGATATCATTTGATACTTTTATAATTTGCTGGATTGTTTCATTGAATCTTAGAAGAGGAACTTGATCACTGTCTTAAATGTTTTGGGTATTGGATGAAGAATTGAAAGGTGAAATTCGATACCAGAACCCTAGGATTTGACTTGACTGTGTGGAGTCTTAAGAAAGTCATACTGATTGAGAAACCATAAATATAATAATCGCATGCTTAATGATTCTAAACAAATTGAGAGCCCTTGAGAAATGGGAATTGGTTAGATTTAGGTATTTCACTTCACCTTGAAAGAGGGTTATGAGATTTCGATTATCGATTTTAAAACAACCAGTTGAGGAAAAAAATGCTTGATTGATACATGAATTGAGAGATTGCTAGTTTTGTATAATTCCTTGATTATTTATCTATTAGATTAGATAGTTGATTAGTTTAATTTCAATACCAAGGATTGATTCGCTTAGTCTATCTTAAGGGAATAAGGCCCGATAGATCAACCTAGTCTCTATGAGATCGACCTTGATTTGCTACAATGCCATCATACCCTTGCGGTGCTATCAAGTTTTTGGCACCGTTACCGGAGACTAGTGTTTAATATTGAGTTTCTCTCAGTTTGACTAAGCATTTTGTCTTCTTTGAAAAAAAAAACTAAAAATTAGACAATTAAAAAAATTAATTTAAAATTTTAAAAAAACAAAATGATAGAAATTTTCTATTTTTCCCAATTCGAGCATGAATTATTTTGAAGGTATTTTAAGCATTTAGATGTCTTTCTTACCTAATGTGGTTATTTTATGGGTGTATGGGAAATTTTGGACATCATTAATGAAGGTGTGAATAGTAAAACTCATACTCTTTTAGAATACTGGAGTTTTCTTGCTAAAAATATTGATGAGCCATGGAATTTTCTTGAGTGGATTGCTTGGGATTCATTTGAGTTTGAGAAGGTTAGTCGCGTTTCTAGATATTCATGATCTAATCCTTCAGCATTCTATTTTAGATCTTATTATACTCCTTTTTGGTGTGATTTGTATAATTCTTTTGACCATGCTACTAATTCGTGTCCTTACTATACGTGTTGCTCAACCTAACTTTGCATCACCATGATAATACTGATGTTGTCGTAACCTCACCTGATTTATCCTTCCCATTAGCTCAGTGCACGGGGCTTGGAATGGGTGAGCCTTTTGGGTTTGCTGTTAGTTTTAGTGTTGTTGATGCATGTTTTGAGTCAGAAGATATTTTTGATGGGGCATATGATCTAGTTGAGACACCTTTGGAGGGGTCACGTGATGTGTTTATATATGAGGAGTCTCCTAGCCTTGGTTTTGATAATATTGTTGTCCTCAATCCTCATGATCATGCCCATGTTTCACCTATGTATTTACAACTGTCTCCTTCCCCCAAGTATTATCTTGATGTGCTGATAAGTGCTTCTTTATACTTCATTTTTGGGACGTTTTGTAGCACCTTTTGGAAATTCATGGGTTTTACGTTATAATTTATGCTCCTATTCTCGTTCTATACTTGGGTATGGTTCTTTGATGACTTTTGCAGGATTTTAGACCATTTGACCTAGCAATTAACCCTTATTTGAGTGCATGTTAGCCCACCATGGAGATACCCCATGTCCCATGCCCGTGGAGCAAGAGAAAAGCAGAAGATTTCGGATCCAGTAAGCACCACGGCTCGACCGTGGTGGCTGTCACAGACCGTGGTGAGCCTTTAACTACTAACCTCTTCATCTTCCTTTATTGTGCGGCTGAAGATGCTCTGTTTTGGTGCTTAAAAAGCGTGCTTGAAGGCTGAAGAAAGGGGAGTTCCACACCATCACCATCTCACCACTACTCTCACATCCATCTCTCTTTAGTTAGAATATAGTTTAGTTTATTTTTGGGATCGAAAGGATAATTGAAGGGAGAAGTCTTGCTCTTGGAGGCTTGAAGACTGTGGCACGATTAAAGGGCTACCATTGTTGTAAAGTTTTTTTTCCCTTTAAATTTATCCTTGAACTATTATGTTAGTTGAATTAGAAATATGAATGAGTAGTTCTATTCAATCTAGGGATTTATTAGCCATAGTATTGTAGTTGGATCCTTAATTTCTACAATCTTGCGCTTACTTCGTGATTAGAATGACTTACTTCTATCATTAGATTGAAATGTTGTGAGTAGAATTTGGCTAATTTTGCTTGCTTATATTAGGTAGTCGAGTGAAATACTGAAAAGTGAAACTCACTACTAGATCACCTTAATAGAACTTGACGTAGTGAAACTCGAGGGAGAATTGCTTGTTAAGAGGAGACTTAGCATTTACAAATCTTCAACCTAGACTAAATCAAAGATACTTGAAAGTGTCTTAGTTAAATTTGTTTGGACAATTTAATTTATTTCAAAAGAAAGGATTAAATTTAACTCGATTGCAATTCCTTGAATGATCCAATCAATAAGAAGTGCATGCTTAATTCTATGATCTAACTCTTTACGTGGCGAATCGAATTTTTAGATGCTTTACTTTGATTGAATTTCCAATTTGATAATTAATATATTTAAATCAACTCATTGAAAAGAATGAAATCTTCGCATTTTCAATAGGACATTAGCAATTCTCTCTCGAGGTTCACTAAGTCAAGTTCTATCAAGGTGATCTAATAATGAGTTTCACTTTTCAATACTTCACTCGACTACCTAATATAAACAAGCAAAATTGGCCAAATTCTACTTACAGCATTTCAATCTCAAGATAGAAGTAAATCCGTCCAATTATGAAGTAAGCACAAAATTGTAGAAATTAAGGATCTAACTATAATACTATGGCTAACAAATCCCTAGATTGAACAGAACTACTCAATCATATTTCTAATTCAACTAACATAAGATTTCAAGGATAAATTCAAAGGGAATGAAAACTTTACAACAATGGCAACCCTTCAATAGTGCCACAATCTTTAAGCCTCTAAGAGCAAAGCTTCTCTCTTTAATTCTCCTTTTGCTCCTAAAAATAAACTAAACCAAATTCTAACTAAAGAGAGATGGATGTGAGAGTACTGGTAAGATGGTGATGGTGCTGAACTCACCATTTCTTAGTCTTCAAACACGCCTTTTAACCACCAAAATGGAACATCCCTAGCCGCACAATGAAGGAAGATAAAGAGGTTAGCAGTTTGGGCTCACAATAGTCCGTGGCAGCCACCACAGTTGAACCGTGGTGCTTGCTAGATCCGAAATTTTCTGCTCTTTCTCTTACTCCACGAGCATGGAAGCTAGGGTACCTCCGTGGTGGGTCAACATGCACTTAAATGAGGGCCAATTACTAGGTCAAATGGTCTAAAATCCTGCAAAAGTCATCAAAGAACCATAACCAAGCATAAAATGAGAATAGGAGCATAAATTATAACATAGAACCCATGAATTCCAAAAAAGTGCTACAAAACATCCCAAAAATGAAGTATAAAGAAGCACTTATCAAACTCCCCATGCTTGAATTGTTGCTTGTCCCTACGCAACACTGAGACAAAAAATCACTCACACCCTCCTCAGGATAGACATTGGTAGTAGCTCAATGGCAAAGCTGATCAAAGGTTAGCCCAAAACTGCCAAAATCATTTAATAAATGGGCTAGGAAATGAAGTTTTCGAAATCATCGGCAGACCATAATGTCAAGTTTGAATCAACCTCCCCCAAAATCATCAAATACAATCACATTGACATTAAGGGTGTGTAAAACCGGTTAACCGAAATTTCGGTTAACCGGTTTTTCGGTTCTAGAAAATTCCGAACAGTAACCGAACTGGAAATCTCGATTAACCGTTTTTCGATTAACCGAAAATTTCGGTTCATCCAAAACCCGAACCGCAACCGAACAAAAAAAGTCTATTAACCAGTTTTTCAGTTCGGTTAACCAATTTTTCGGTTCAGTTAACGGTTAACCGTTCACAAATAATAAAAAAGTGTACCTTTTTATCTCAATTTTTCATTTTTTATGACTAAATTTTTTATAAAAATTAATTCTTGATTACCATTCATAAATAATAAAAAAAGTGCACTTTCTTGCCAATTTTTTTTTGGTATAAATTTTTTGGAAAAAAATTAATTTCAATTTGGTTAACTGAATTTTTAAATCATCTGAACCGTAACCGAATCGAAAACCAAAATTGTTTTTCGGTTCGATTAACCGAACTGATTTTTTTTGAAAAAATTGCATGGTTAACCAATTTTTCGGTCCGATTTTTTCGATTTTTTCGGTTTTTTTGCACATCCCTAATTAACGTATGAAACAAATGGAGCTAGTACTACCGGTAGAACCTCATTGTAGTCATGTGACACTCATCACTGATGTGTTTGAAAAATGTAGGAATATTCCCTCAAATCTCATTCCATAGACTCAATTCTATCACAACCCTGATAAGACTCTCTAATTTGCCATCACTAGTACGCAATGCACATTTGACAATCATGAGGACTTTATGAGGTTGTAACAAGGTCAGGGGTAAAGGTAAGAGGGAAACGAATATTTTGGAAATGTGGAGCTATAAGCCATAGACTAAGAGCTAAACGCTTCCAATGTGCTTATACAACACTTTCCTTAACCCTATACAATTTAATAACAAATACACCCCTTTCACAACCAAATGAAGAGAGAAAGAGTTGAAAGTCAAATATAATTTTTACAATCCAAACAAGGTAACCACTTCTTTTTTTTCGTACTTTTATTTCTTTTTTTTCCGTCTCCGTTTTGTTATTTTTTCTTTTCTCAAAAGAGTTGGCTGAGGGAAGGCACATCAAACTTGAATGTCAACTCTTCTCTAATCTTTGTACAATAAAACAAGGGAGTCTATACAAACATAAGAAGACAAATCCCTTCACCAATTTACCAAATCGATCTCAATGTTCCTTACAAACTCCCAATCAAACACAATTTAAAACGATGAAAAGCTTCCCTGGTCTTGGGATAAGGGCTAGAGAAATGTTTGGCCAAAGGCTATGTTCGGAGGTTTACACCAAAAAAAACGGATATAAGCTCAAAGGGGCTAGCAAGGGATATATTACGTATAAGGGTGGCTGTTTGGTCTTTTGGGTTAACAAGTCATAAAATGCCTCAATTATGTTGCCTAAATGCATATGCTAAGTGTGATCTTGAATGAAAGTCAAAGCAAGTTATAGAGAAATGATGTCGAGGAAGAGTCGCTCATGGATTGACAAGAGACTAAATTAATAAATTAGTCTTTAAAAGCTCTAAGCCTCATGGGACATCTACCAAGGTCATACCTAACTCATTAGTAGACACATGCCAACATTCACGTAAAGAATCATGGGGGCAATCAATTCGCACTCAACAAATGGTCAAAACATAAAGCTTATTTTCGCAAGCTCATTTTTAAACACTTTTATTCACAATTGAGCAAGTCAAGGGTCAATCTAAACAAAGAAGTCTACCTAGTCTACAAAGTTCATCATCGGAGGATTTTTTTTCTTTTTTCCCCTTTTTTAATCATTTTTGCCATTTTTTTACTGAATGCATGCTCCTAATAACAACTTTCTATGGTAATTGAAACTAATCCTAGATGCTCCTAATAACAATACCAAGAAAATGCCAAAAAAAAACCTATGAAAAGGAACCGAAAGTAAAAGAAACCTAATGTACCTCTAACATGCTCTAGCTATATAAAAGCAAGCCTAAAGTACAACTCTAAATGCAAGCATGAACAATATAATGCAATACATACACATGCACACACCAAACCAAATCAAGCATTAGACACCATCAATTAACTGACTAATTCCACCATGCTTGAACAAAACATTGTCCTTAATGTGATTATAGGGTAGAAAAGGGAAGGGGAGTAGCAAGTAGCAATGAAAAAGGTGGTGGGGAAAGAGGGTGGAGAGGCTAACCATAAGAGATATGCCAATCTCGCCATGTCTCAAGACAAGCCTTATAGTCCTGAAAATATTGGGTCTGGGTAGCAAGCATCCCACGAAGCTCGTCATGCCGCTCTTGGACAAAGTTACAAAGATCGGCGTTCTCAGAGGCAACATAGGCCCGAAGGGATACTTGCTCCTCCTAAATGGATCTAAGGGTGGCTTAGACTTCTGCATAGTCAGTGGAGGAATGTTGGGAGGAAGAACTAGGTTCGGCTTGACAAGTAAATGAGGGTGTACGAGGTGTAGTGTTCATGTAAAAAATATGTTATTTTTACGATACTTTTATACCCAATTTATGCTCGTTATAAATGTTATTTTTAGGTTTTTATTTGATTTTATTTTATTTTATAGGTATTTAATAATTCAACAAAATTGCGAGAAAAGGATGAAAAATGCCGAAAATGAAGATTTGGGCCGACGTGACTCAAACCTGACCTGAATTACTAGGCCTAACCTCTTCTTTGATACAAAAGGGGAAAAAAAAAGGAAAACCTAAATAATTCTACCCAGCCCCACCCCCATGTGCTAGGCACATGATATCTTCAACCCCTCTCACCTCATTTCCCCTTCTCTCTCCTTTCGGGTTCTAGTTACCTGATACTTCCCCTTCCCCTCCTTCGCCATTCTAATCCTCATCTCCTCTCTCTCTCTAACTCAACTCTCCTCTCTCTCTCTCTTCAACGGATCACCATCTTCATCCATCAAACGCCAGCACAACGCCGCATTTCACGCTTTAATCGACACCTATATCCCTATCCCACTGTCCACAGCATAAACAAATCAAGGGCTAAAGTTAAAGGGGAGCTGAGTACAAATTGAAGGGTATCGAAGTGTAAGCCTGAATTTCATATGCGTTTTTCGATTTTTTAGAGTTAGGGTTTGATAAATTCGGGTTAGGATTTGGTTTTAGATCGGTTTATGGTTCCAAAATTCATATAATAATGCTACAATTTTATGTTTCCCGATCGTAATTGACAATTTTAGTTTGTTTTTGTAAGATTCAGATGTTGGTTTTGTTTAATTTCGTCCACAACCCCCTTCCCCTGTTTTCATCTTCTTGAACACGGTTATGGTGTTTTCACCATTGATGGCGATGGGTGAAGCTTCCTTCTAATTTTGTTGGCTGAAACCTAGCTCTTCTCCTCGGTTCAAGGCTCTGTTCGCTGTTCTGCCCCAGGACATGGTTTCGGTTTGAATCCTAAAACTTCATTTATGCTTTATGAATGATAGTAGCTTAGTTGAATCAATGATAGATGATATTTTGATGGTTTGGGTTCTGACAGTAGCTTAGTTTTCAATTTTGATGGTTGGGTTCTGATATTATGCTTTATGCTTTATGAATGGTTTGGCTTATTTGATGGTTTAGGTTTGTGCTCATTTTTTAGTTATCTTAGCTTAGTTGAATCAATGATATTTTGACGTCAGTAGAGCATATTGTCGATTGGGAATTCTATATGCGATGTTAGATGATATTGTGATTTGATTGATGATGATTAAAATAGCATGTTCTTAGTAATTCGGAATGAGTGATTTTAGTTGCTCGTTGCTTTAGGATTGATTGATGATGACATGGATGCCAGTGATGTCGATCTCCTGTTTTCCTCTCCCATAATTATGCCTCTATTTTGGGTTTGAAGATGTAGGTTAGTGATTTCCAAAGGTGAAGTTTTGAGTGTTCTTAAGTGTTCAATGATAAAATTTCGAATCCCACTTGCTTAAAAGTTCTTGAGTAGCACTGGAATGACTCTTGTTTGATTGGATTTGGTATTATGTGATGGTAGTTTAGATCTATTTGTAATCAACGGTTTCAATTGTTATGGCTTTAATACTAGTTTAGAATCGTGTTAGATTAGTTTACTTTCCCAATTTGACTAATGACCTAAATCTCTTCCGTCGTCCCTGTGGAAACGACCCTCAAGTACTACGACGTCAGTCGTATACTTGCGACACTTTATTTTTCACTCAAAAAAATTTATCTTAACAAGTTTTTGACGCCATTGCCGGGATGACGACATTAGATTAGGTCGCATGTTCTTTTCGTAGTTACTTTGGTATTAGGCTGCTTTATTACGTTATTAAGCTGTGACTTGATTTAGTACATTGCTTGAATTATTCAAAAATCCAAAAAAAATGGAAAAAGTCTAAAATTGAAAACAAAATTAGAAAAACTTGAAAACCACAAAAAAAAAAAATTAAAGATTTAAAAACCTCAAAAACAAAGTGATGAGTTCATGTTTCCTTAGTTTGAGCACTTTCTTTTACTTAGTTTTGTTCTTATTAGTTGCTTATGCTTTGATTTACTTCGTTATCAGTTGTGATATATTTAGTTCATTTCTTAAACAAAATCCAAAAACTCATAAAAATTTAGAAAAACTTGAGATTTGATTGAAAAACTTTAAAAAACAAACGACTTAGAATTGATTTATAGTTTTTATTGATTAAGGTGTTTCATAGTTTAGAATCAGTAGTTTGAATTTAATTTTTGTTGCGATGTGTCTTACCTTTATTTTAGAAATTGATTAGTTTTTTTTTTTTGATTTGGCTATCTCTTGTTTGTAAATTGTCTTTAAGGTTGAGAAACATTGTGATTTAATTTCGCACTTAAGAAAAAAGAAGAAAAAATTAGAAATTTCAAAAATTCAAAAAAAAATAGAAAGAGAAAAAAGACCAAAAACAGGACTTTTATTTGGTGAAGGTGTGGGGTTTATATGACTAGTTGGGTTAGAGACCTTGAAAATCAAAGACTCGTTAGGAGTGAGCCCGGCCCTGACTTAGAACCCAAACCTGGACCTAAGCTTGAGTTAGGGAATATGGCACAAGAAAGGACTTTGGCTGATATTTTCTATCCTTCTATAACTGCTTTCCCATCATGTTTTGTTATACCTAATCTTGCACCAAATGTGATCTTCGAATTAAAACCCCATTATTCTTAGATGCTCCCTAAATTCACAGGTTTAGAGGATGCTTATTTATTTTTGAGGGAATTCGAAGAAGTTTGTTCTATGATGCATTTTCCTAATATTCCCATTGATGTTGTACGAATAAAATTAATTCCTTTTGCTTTGAAAGATTCTGCTAAACGTTGGACATATGGCTTGGCTGCTAATTCTGTTACTTCTTGAAATTATTTTATAAGATTATTCTTAAGAAAATATTTCCCTAATGGCAAGACCGTTAAGCTGAGAAATGAAATCAATCAATCTGTGCAACTTGATAGGGAATCATTTTGAAAATATTTTGATAGGTTCAAAACTTTGTTGGCCCAATGTCCCCATCATGGTTTAGACCAAGCACGTTTGTGCTAGATTGCATATGAAGGACTTGACTAACAGACTAGGACCATGGTGGAGTCCATGTGTCAAGGTGGCTTTCTTTCTAAAAACCCCATAACAACTTGAGAGTTTTTAGAGGACTTGGCTAAGAAAACCATGCAGTAGGAAGCCGCTCATGATGACAGCCTGAGTTCTACGTTTATAAGGGGTGGGTTGCATTCTATTTCTGATGTAAGTCACTTAGAGTCTAAGATTACTGTTTTAGAAAACATATTAAAGGGATTTTCTCCCTAGATGTCTCAGTTATCTCAAACATCTACAGTGTCTTGTTCTTATTGTCAGGCCCTAGATCATTCTTTGAGTGCTTGTCCTTATTTTGCTCATTAGTTAGCAATTGAATAAGAGCAAGTGAGTATGGCCTTTCAGAGACCCAAAAATGACCCCTTCTCCCCTTATTACAACCCAAGGTGGAGGAATCATCCTAACTTTTCATGGAATAGTGGACTAAATGCTATGGTTCCTAATTCTCAACTTGGGATGTTTCCTGGGAACAACTCCCAGCCCATCTCTCATCCTTTAAACGCCTTTCAGAGATCGGCTTGTTCACGTGTGCCTAATGCACGTAGATCTCCACCTCCCATAGCTCAAGTTCAACCTCCTCCCGGTTATACTAATATTGATAAATTGGAGAGGAGAATCAACAACAATATGGAGAGAATGATTAATGCTAACGTGGAGAAAATGATGAGAAATGACCGAATAGTTTTCCCAGTTAGCATCATCTTCTAGGGAACCAGGTACTTTGCCGAGTCACCCTGATGTGAACCCTAAGGGTCACGCCTCCTCTTCTTCTAGTAACCCTAATGAGCTTGTGAGAAAAGTGAATGCAATTATATCTCTTAGTTCAGGTCGAGAGGTTGATAACCAAGTCAGAAATCCTAATAACCTTACAGGCACCCTCATCAATTCTTCCAGAATTCTTCTCCCTCTTCTCCTCCAGAGACTGGTTCATCCAGTTAGTCAGGGGATACTACTGACGGTGTCCCCAATACTTTAGATAGTCCTTCCCCTCCTAAGTCACCTTCTAAGAAAGAGGAACTTAAAGAGAAAGACTCCTCTGACTCGGCAAGTTCTTCACCTTCTAAGGACTCTTCTCCCCTTCTTCTTCTGAGAAAATCCAGATGCCTTTGCCTTCTTTTCCCCATAGGCTGAAGAAGAAAGATCAAGATCATATTGAGAAAATGAGAGAAACCTTCTCTCAAGTAAAGATCAACATTCCCTTACTCGATGCTATTTAGCAGATGCCTCCTTATGCTAGATTCTTAAAGGAGCTATGTACGACTAAAAGAGCAACTGGTGTACCTAAGAAGGCTTTCTTGACCTCTGGTGCTAATTCTATCCTTTCTCCGATCTCGATAAAGTATAAGGACCCTGGTTGCCCTATTGTGTCTATAGTCATAGGAGACCAACTCATTCACAGAGCATTGCTTCACCTAGGGGCTAGTGTTAACTTGATACCCTTCACTAAGTATGAAAGGTTAGAGTTAGGTAAGCTGAAACCTACTAAGATGGTCATTCAACTGGCTGATAGATAGACTAGGGTGCCCAGGGGGATAGTCGAGGATGTGCTTATCAGAGTGGATGAATTTATTTACCCAGTAGATTTTGTTGTGATTGAAACTGAGAAGGTGTCCAACTTAGCTAGTTAAGTTCCTGTGATTCTAGGACGTCCTTTCTTGGCCACTGCCAATGCCCTCATCAATTGCAAGAATGGTTTGATGAGACTGTCTTTTGGCAACATGACTGTGGAATTGAACATCTTCAACATGCAAAGACAGCCTCCTGGATTTGATGATATGGGATTTTCTACTCTTAACTGGGTAAGGGATTCTATATTCAATGATGCTTTTGATGATGTATTTGCTTCTGAGCATGAGTCACTTCTTATAAATGATGAACCTGAATATGATGTGTTTGAGTTTGATAACTTGTGCTCTACTACTGATTGTTTACTCGCTGTTGTGTCTGAATCTGCTGCTGAATCTGTTTCCTCTATTGCTCTTAAATTGAAACCCCTTCCTGATTCTCTTAAGTATGCATTCCTAGGACCCGATGAATCCTTACCTGTTATTAATGCTTCTGATGTGGACCAGGACCAAGCGGACAAACTAATTTCTTTACTTAGAGAGAACAAGGAAGCTTTAGGATAGACTTTAGGAGATATCAAGGGAATTAGTCCTTCTATTGTGCAATGTAGAATTCATTTAAAGGACAATGCTAAGCATTACCGTGACCGCCAAAGGCGTTTGAATCCCACTTTGCAGGAAGTAGTTAAGCAGGAAGTGTTGAAATGGTTAGACCATGGGATTATTTATCATATTTCTGATAGTGAGTGGATTAACCCTGTTCAAGTTGTTCCTAAGAAGATTGATATCACGATGATTAGGAATGATAAGAATGAGTTAGTCCCTACTCGAGTGCAATCTGGGTAGCGTGTGTGTATAGATTATATAAAATTGAATGCTGCCATTAGGAAAGACCATTTTCCCTTCCCCATCTTGGATCAAATGCTAGAGGGATTGGCTAGACATTTCTTCTATTGCTTTTTAGATAGATATTCCGATTATACCCAGATTTCTATTGCCCATAAGGATCAGGAGAAGACTACTTTCACCTGTCCATTTGAGACTTACGCCTTTAGAAGAATGTCGTTTAGACTATGCAATGCCCTTGCTACCTTTCAAAGATGCATGATTTCTATTTTCTCAGATCTAGTTGAGCAATGTGTGGAAATTTTCATGGATGATTTTTTTGTATTTGGATCTTCTTTTGATGATTGCTTGTCTAATCTGAGAAAGGTGTTAAAGAGGTGTAAGGAGAAAAATTTGACTTTAAACTAGGAGAAATGTCACTTCATGGTTAAAAAGGGTATAGTTTTAGGACACATTATTTCCCGAGATGGAATTGAGGTAGACAAAGCCAAGACTAACTTGATTGTTAATCTTCCCCCTCCCCCTTGTGTGAAAGAGGTGCGGTCTTTCCTTGGACATGTTGGCTTTTATCGTCGTTTCATTAAGGACTTTCGAATTTCATTTCTCTGAAGAGTGTCATGAGGCATTTTCTAAGCTTAAAGAGGCCTTAACCTCTGCTCCTGTTCTTTATCCTCCCATTTGGGGAGAACCATTTGAATTGATGTGTGACGCGTCTGATTATACTATTGGGGTTGTGTTAGGATAGCATATTGATAGGAAACCCCATGTTATTTACTATGCTAGTCACACATTGAACGATCCCCAGTTGAATTACACTGTTACTGAGAAAGAATTTTTGGCTGTGATCTTTGATTTTGAAAAGTTTAGGTCCTATCTGATTGGGTCACATGTGATTATTCATACTGACTACTCTACCCTTAAGCACCTTCTTTCTAAGAAGGATGCTAAGCTTAGACTTGTGAGATTGATTTTACTTTTGCAAGAATTTGACTGCGAAATCAAGGATAAGAAAGGTTCTGAAAACCTTGTAGCTGACCATCTGTCTAGGATCTTCCATGATAGAAAGAGTGAGTCCAGTGTTTCAGAGTGCTTCCCCGATGAGCAATTATATGCTCTTCACCCTGACCCTTGGTATGCTGATATTGTGAACTATTTAGTTGCTGGCAGGATCTCTAAGGGTTGGACTAAGAATAACAAAGATAGATTCTTCCACCTTGTGAAGTTCTTTATTTAGGATGACCCTTATCTGTTTAAGTACTGTTCTGATCAAGTCTTTAAGAGGTGCATTCCCGACCATGAGGTTAGAAGTGTCCTTTCTTGTTGTCATGACCAGGCATATGGGGGCATTTTAGTGGTAGGAAGACAGCAGCCAAGGGTCTTCAATGTGGTTTTTACTGGCCTACTTTGTTTAAAGATACATTTGAGTACTGCAAGAGTTATCATAGACGCCAGCAGTTGGGTAAAATAAGCAAGAGAGATATAACCCCACTGAACCCCATCATTGTTGTAGAGGTTTTTGATGTGTGGGGTATTGACCTTATGGGACCATTTCTATATTCCTTTAGGAATGATTACATTTTGTTAGCTGTGGACTATGTTTCTAAATGGGTTGAGGATATCCCTTCTAGGACCAATAAAACTAAAGTCATTGTGAAGTTCCTTAGGGAGTTACTCGATTTGGTATGCCCCGTGCTATTATTAGTGATCAGGGCACCCATTTTAATAATAGATCTTTCGATGTTTTACTGAAGATGCATTCCATAGTCCATAGGCTTGTTACTCCTACCATCCCCAAACCAGTGGCCAGATTGAAGTGTCCAATCGGCAGATCAAGCCGATTTTAGAAAAGATAGTGAGTAGGAATAGGAAAGACTGAGCTGACAAGCTAGTGGATGCTCTTTGGGCATATAGGATGGCTTTCAAAACTCCCTTAGGTATGTCACCTTATAGGGTAGTTTATGGTAAGCCTTATCATTTACCTGTGGAGATAGAGCATAAAGCTTGGTGGGCCATTAAGAAGCTCAATTATGACTTGACTGAGGCAGGTGAGGAGAGACGACTACAACTGAGTGAGCTTGATTAGACTAGGGCTGAGGCTTATGAGAGTGCTCAATCTTACAAACAGAGGGCGAAGTTGTTTCACGATCGACATACTTTTAGGAAAAAGTTTGCCCCGGGAATGAAAGTCCTCTTATATGACTCTAGGCTCCATCTGTTTTCGGGAAAATTAAGGTCTAAATGGACGGGTCCTTATATTGTCTCACATGTTTTTCCCTAGGTACATTTAAAATTCAGGATCCTCAGAGTGGTGCCACCTTCAAAGTCAATGGCCAGTATTTGAAACAATTTTTGGAGCTGTCGAGCCAAGAAGATGTGGACTGTCTGATACTCCACGAACCAAGTCATGATTGGTGATTGTGATGTGAGACAGTTTGGGTATACTTAGCACCCGATCTGGTTTGCTAGAAATTTCTTCTCTTCTCTTCTTCTTCTCTCTCTTTTCTTCTTTTTGTATAGTTGGTTGCTTTTGTTTTTCTGTGATTGGTTGTTTTATATTTGAGTCTTATTTTTATTTTTGAGCATATGTTTTCTTTCTTTTTGGTCTTCATGTGTATATTCCACTCCCAATGAGGACATTATGAGATTTTGGTGTGGGGGAGGGATACCCATGTGTACATACTTTTCTTTAAAAAATTTAGAAAAATCCAAAAAGATTTTGGTTTTGTTTTTGAGGGAAGTTTTGTACTATGCCTGATTAGCTTAAATCCCCTGTGCTTTGGGTGTTAGCTTGGATATAAGTAGGATGTGCATGAAAAGTCTCCGACCTCAGTGTGTCATTCTAAGCTTTAATTCTAACTCCAGTTTTTCATTATAGATTGTGTAATCCAACCCTTGTTTATCCCTTCATCATTATCTTTAGGTCTTAAGCTTCTATGAATGATTCTCCCACTTGCTTGTGACACAATTACTCTGGTTTTTGCCACTCTTAAAAAAAAGAGAGAAAAAATATTATGAATAAAGAAGAAAATAAAGAAAAAGAGATGGAATAAAATTTGGAATGACAAGTATCCTTTTGTGGCATGTGCTACTAGGTGTTACCCTTTGAGGTACGTGCTACTGGATGTTACCCTTTGAGACAATACTGCTACTGGGAAAGTTTACTTCCAATGTTAATATGATAATATTTTAATTGTGTCAGTCAAGTGGGATTGAGTCTAATTCTAGTAAATCTAAGCCTTGGGATGATGACACACTTGCACACGAGAACTGTGATGGATTCAAAATCTTGTTGTTCAATGGGGTGAAAAATTAGTGCTTTGATGTCATTTATGGGGTAGAGGACTTTGAAGTACATTCTGTACATATGCAGGTCAATAACTTTGTTACGGGGGTGATTTGGTTGATTAGAACGTGTGCATATCGTTCCCTAATTTTGTACATATTAGCTTTGAGAAAAACTAAAAAAATTTTCTTTTTTATATAATTTTTGTGGGTATTTCACATGAAAACCCTCACAAAACCGCACTTTCCACTTGGGAGAGACCGAGGGGTTTAAAGGGCTTGTTGCATCCGCTAAATACAACTGTGATTCCTACGACAGGGAGTTAGGACTTTCTTTCTATTATTTTTCATTTCCTTTTAGTTAGTTTAATTGTTTTACTCGAGGACAAGAAAAACCTTAGTGTGGGGGTATTTGTTCATGCCAAAAATATATTATTTTTAAGATACCTTTATACTTGATTTATGCTCGATATAATTGTTATTTTTAGGTTTTTATTTGATTTGATTTTGTTTTGTAGGTATTTAATAATTCGAGAAAATTGCAAGAAAAGGATGAAAATACCGGAAATGAAGATTTGGGCCGACTTGACTCAAACCTGACCCGAATTACTAGGCCCAACCTCTTCTTTGATCCAAAAGGGAAAAAAATAAAAGGAAAACCTAAATAATTCTACCTAGCCTCGCCCCTACGTGCTAGGCACGTGATATCTTTAACCCTCCTCCCCTCATTTCCCCTTCTCTCTCCTTTTGGGGTCTGGTTACCCGATACTTCCCCCTCCCCTACTTTGCCATTCTCATCCTCATCTCCTTTCTCTCTCTAACTCAGCTCTCCTCTCTCTCTCTTCAACATATCACCATCTTCATCCATCAAATGCCAGCACAGCACTGCATTTCACGCTTCAATCGACACCTACATCCCCATCCCACCGTCCACAGCACAAACAACTCAAGGGCTGAAGTTAAAGGGGAGCTGAGTACAAATTGAAGGGTATGGGCACTAGAAAAGAGGTTAGGAGGATTTTAGGCTTCAATTAGTTTTAATTTTCGAAGTTTAAGCTTGAATTTCAGATGCATTTTTCGATTTTCCAGAGTCAGGGGTTGATAAATTTGAGTTAAGGTTCTGGTTTTAGATCGGTTAATGGTTCCAAAATTCATATAATCATGCTATAATTTTGTGTTTCCCGGTTGTAATTCACGATTTTGGTTTGTTTTTATAAGATTTGGATGTTGGTTTTGTTTAATTTCGGTCACAACCCCCCTCCCCTGTTTTCATCTTGTTGAACACGGTTATGGTGTTTCCATCATTGATGGCGATGGGTGAAGCTTCCTTCTGATTTTGTTGGCTGAAACTTAGCTCTTCTCCTTGGCTCAAGGCCCTGTTTAGTGTTCTACCCCAAGGCATGGTTTAGGTTTGAATCCTAAAACTTCATTTATGCTTTATGAATGATAGTAGCTTAGTTAAATTAATGGTAGATGATATTTTGATGGTTTATGAATGGTTTGGATTCTGATAGTAGCTTAGTTTTCGATTTTGATGGTTTGGGTTCTGATATTTATGCTTTATGCTTTATGAATGGTTCCACTGATTTGATGGTTTGGGTTTGTGCTCATTTTCTGGTTATCTGAGCTTAGTTGAATCAGTGATATTTTGATGTTAGCAGAGCATATTGTGCATTGGGAATTCTATATGTCATGTCAGATGATATTGTGGTTTGATTGATGATGATTAAAATAGCATGTTCTTAGTAATTCGGAATGAGTGATTTTAGATGCTCATTGCTTTAGGATTGATTGATGATGATATGAATGTCAGTGATGTCGATCTCCTGTTTTCCTCTCCCATGATTAGTGCCTCTATTTTTGCTTTGAAGATGTGGGTTAGTGATTTCCAAAGGTGAAGTTTTAAGTGTTCTTAAGTGTTCAATGATGAAATTTCGAATCTCACTTGCTTGAAAGTTCTTGAGTAGTACTGGAATGACTTTTGTTTGATTGGATTTCGTATTATGTGATGTTAGTTTAGATCTATTTGTAATCAACGGTTTCAATTGTTATGGCTTTAATATTAGTTTAGAACCTTATTGTATTAGTTTACTTCCTTAGTTTGATTGGAGACCTAAATCTCTTCCGTCATCCCTGTAGAAAAGACCCTCAAGTACTACGACCTCAGTCGTATACTTACGGCACTTTATTTTTCACTCAAAAAAATTTATCCTAACATATAGGACGAACAACCTCAGCATCACTAGGTACCTAATGAAGGTTAGCCCGGTGAAGTAAGGTAGCCTGCTCAACATTGGAAGCGGCATAAGCCGATCCCTGGGATAAATTTATCATAGATCCCCAGCCTCTCTTGGAAAAAGTTCATCAGCTTGAAAGCGGCTTGATCAAGCCGCTCGGACCCAAACACTCGATCCTCAGGATTGGACTGAATGCCCAAAGATCTAACAATGGTGGTGATTACACCCCCAATGACTATCCTACCCTTAGTGCTGACAGCTGCACTATACAATTGTTGGGCCAACAATGCCCCAGGATCAACTTGCACATTGAGGTATAACTCATACAATCTAGGGACATTCAAACTATCATCTCGAGCAAAGAAACAACAAGCTAAAACACGCTGAGCCACCCAAATGCAAGGATTCCTAATATGGATGCATTTGGAGCAACTAATATTATACCTAAACCCCAAAAGCTCACCCCAAAATGCATTCGCATTGAATTCACGGAAAACTTGATGGTTTTGTAAGTCCATGCTAGGTGAAAAACCAAATATGTTATTGAAGGTACTTAAGTTCAACTTATAAATTGCCCTTGCAAATAAAATGAAATATATCCTACTTAACATTGTAGCCTTCGAGTGACCTCAACATGCAAAGTACTTAGAAATTCTAGTGTGAGGTCCCGATATGTATGCTCTTTCATTTCAATAAAATGTCCCATACCCCCTCCGTGCAAATAACCACCATATATCATCCAACAATCCCAAACGTCCCAACAAGTCCTCATCATAATAACGGGTTTTCACAACAATTTGTTCATTCAAGCAATTATATCTAGCAACATGTTCGGGGTTAGTCAAACCAAGGGGATAAGGAATGTTACCTCGGGTTCTTGCATTGGTGGAAGTGCAGGAGGTTCGTTGGGGTCGTGATGGCGCTTAGCTAAATGTCCTCGCCTCCTTGATGCTCCTTTGTCTCTTCGTGGGGTCCCATGAATGTAATATATAAGAAATTAAAACAAAAACCACAGAAATGAGGTATGAGAAAAGAAAACGAAGAATTTGAGTGAAAAAGAGCAAGAATTAGAGAGAGAAGAAAATAGTTATAGTGGAAGGGTGAAAGTGAGATGAACTTAGAGAAGACATTGTGGAAAGAGATGAAATTTGTTTGAGAAAGAGAAAGATTAAGAGAAAGGGAAGATCTTGATGAAAATGGAATGAAAATGGGAAGACGTGAGGGAGAATTGAAGGTTTAACAATGGAGGGTTTAGAGAGAGAAAGAGGGAGGTAAAGAGAGAGTGTCTTGAGGTAAAAGATGAAAGTAAGGGAAAGTGAAGCATCATCGTAGTCAAAACCCTTGACCGCAGCTCGTAACAGTCCACCACAAATTGTGGGCGACACCACCGTCGGACCATGGTGGCTGCTGGATGCCACTTTCTTCATTTTGCTGGGTGGGCACGCTATGAGCTGTAATTAGCAAATATGAACTGTCTACCCCCATCATCTTTCTTCCTTTTGTTTTTGTGTTCTTTTTCTCTTTTTTTGCTCTTTTTTTTTTTTTTTGTTTTTTCTACCTCTTTTTTTTCATTTATGAAAACCTACCTAAAAATGGAAACCAAAGCTATAAAAGGGCTTCAGTTGCCTCCCAAGAAGTGCTCTTTTAAGGTTAAGAGCTTGACCATGCTTCTATGTGCACTCGGGATCGGTAAGTGTATGGACGTCATTTTTGTTATGAACTACGACATTGAATCTTCCAACTAGAGGTACTACCTCAAACACTCAGGTTAGAGGTCTTTCTTTATCACCAAGTGATGCCATACTGAAAAAATTATCAGTGTACAAGATAAACCGATAGTGTGGTCTATCAGACTGGCCACTATCATGATGTTCAATCCCCAAACCAAAGTCTAAACTGACTCCTTCCACAGGAGGCAAAGAGAGAACCACTTGGGCAACCCACAATGTCACTAAGAGGAGATTCACTAGAAGCATAGGCATCAACCTTGGGTATGCTAGGTGGCTTAGGAGCAACAAACTCCACCTTAATATACCTTTGGTCGGGATCCTCAGTAGAAATCGAATCAAAATTGGAAGGATTTTGACAATTCAAACCATCCTCCCTGTTAATCTCAAGAGAAAGGGGAAGTGTATCTGATAGGGAAGAAGTAGGAGAAACCACTTTCTCATCCATAAAACAGAACATAGCATAACACCCTTCTACTTCAAATCTTATCCGCCCGCCTTTCACATCAATATTGCAACCTGAGGTAGCCAAGAAGGGCCTACCAAGACTAGTCTGGGCATCATCGATCTCAGTCATATCAGCAATGATAAAGTCTTTTGACACCCAAAAATCTCCTATTTTTACGGGCACATCCTCTGATTTACCCAAAGGTTGCATTTAAGAACCATATGCTAATTAGACTGAAAAGGGTGCAGGTCGTAATGGTCCTAAATGAAGCCTATGGAACAAAAAGTAGGGCATTAAGCTGACACTGGCACCAAGGTGACACAAGACTCATTCAATCTCCATTTTTTCCCATGACATAGGGGATAGAAAAGCTACTTGGGTCAAGAAGCTTAGGTAGAATGCTATGGGGATCTCTAAGCTATTATTTTCTATCAAAATCATGGGCTCGCCACCATCATTTCTC
Organism: Carnegiea gigantea; assembly: GCA_029747015.1. Classification (NCBI taxonomy): domain Eukaryota; kingdom Viridiplantae; phylum Streptophyta; class Magnoliopsida; order Caryophyllales; family Cactaceae; genus Carnegiea; species Carnegiea gigantea. The sequence continues at coordinate 185,086 of JAKOGI010001674.1, forward strand.
TCCTTACTCTTAACCATGACCATTTCTCTACCCTTCTCAAGTGGTATGTCCTCGGGGTCTCTAGGGTTCTCTACCCTTTCCTTCAAGGTATCACAATTACAAAGCTCACGGGGGTTAGATTCGGGTTTACTCAGCAGTCTACTCGGAGGTGTAGATGAAGAGCTAGCTTGTTGGGCAATTTAAGCATCCAACATCTTGTTATGAATAGTAAACACATCAACTTTAGAGGCTAATTACTTTATATACTTATCTTGCTTTTGTTGTGTCAAAAGGATACTCATCATCATGGCCTCTAGGTTTGACTTTTGGGGAGCTTGCAGATGAAAGGGAGGTCTTTGAAATTCAGGGGATTACCTGGCATTCATTTGGGGAATGAGGGAAGGGTTAGGCCTACATGAGAAATTTGGATGATTCCTCTAACTCGGATTGTAAGTGTTTGAACAAGGGTCATTGTTCGATCTCGGGTTAAAATTATTGACATCATTCACTTGGTCACTAGTGTTTTGGCCAAAAAGACCTCCAACTTAGCAATTTTCAATCAAATGGTCAATAGAAACATATTTTTGACATGATAGGGGAAGGGCACTAGAATTTATAACATTCACATTCAATCGTTCCAATCTTTGAGTCAGACCATCTACTTTAGCATTAAGTAAAGTAAGTGCATCAACTTCAAGCTTACCTCTAACCCTCTTAGGTTAGCCTCGTTCGTTGGACCATTGAGAATTATTGACCACCATCTCCTTGATCAAATTATAGGCCTGATCCTCAGTCTTATTCATTAAGGTTCCCCCTGCCACTACATCAATAATAAACCCTACAGGTTGGGTTACTCCATTATAGAAGGCATGAACAATCATCCATCTTTGAAGACTATAGTGAGGGCACAACCACAACAAGTCCTTGAACCGCTCCCAAGCCTCATAGAGCATCCCATCATCCCTTTGGGTAAAGTTAGTGATTGGTTTCTCAAGCTTGCCGTCTTGCTTGGTGGGAAAATTTTGGTAAGAAAGGCTCTAGTAAGCTCATCCCATATGGTGATGCATCCGAAAGGCAAAGAATGAAGCCATGCTCTTGCCTTGCCCCTAAGTGAAAAGAGAAATAGCGGCATGGCATCGATAGAGATTCCGTTGAGCTTTAATGTGTCACACACCTCCAAAAAGACTGAGAGGTGTAAGTTTGGGGCTTCCAATGGATTGTTGCACCATAGAAATAAGAGCCGACTTAAGCTCAAAATTATTTGCCTCCATGTTAGGACGAGCAATGCTTGAGGCGATGCCTTGGACTCCTGGGGTAACCAAATCCCTAGGCGTCCTTCTTACTTCACCTCCTCATCCAGCCATAATTGGTGGGGTCTCTCGAGCCTTGCGCCTTATTATCTCAAGTCTTTGCTTCTTCCTCCTTAAACGAAAAGTCCTCTCAATCGCAGGATCAGGTTCGCACAAAAATGGACTTCGCATAAAAGGGGAAAGTTCTCACTAGTACAATCACCAACACTGCTAATGCAATCAAAAATACAAGGAAAATAAAGTAAAACAGTTAGTCAATTTCGTAAGATTAACCCAATAGTTAACAATTTGCTACCTAGCAATGGTGCTAAAAACTTGACACGTTCGTAAGTGCACGGGTGCTATAGTTTAAATTAAAAGATCATTCTTATGGACCAAAGTAATCTACCGTGTTAATATCCTATTGAAAATGCTAAGCAATCAATCTTTTCAATGAGTGGATTTAAATATACTAATTATCTAATTGGAAATTCAATCAAAGTAAAGCATCTAGAAATTCAATTCACCAAGTAAAGAGTTAGATCATAGAACTAAGCATGCACCTGTTATAGATTGGATGATTCAAGGAATTGCAATCGAGTTAAATTTAATCTTTTCTTTCGAAATAAATTAGATTGCACGAACAAATTCAACTAATACTCTTTTAAGTGTCTTTGATTTAGTCTAGGTTAATTATTTATGAATGCTAAGTCTTCTCTTAATAAGGAATTCTCTCTCGAGTTTTGCTAAGTCATGTTCTACCAAGGTGATCTAGTAGTGAGTTTCACTTTTCAGTAATTCACTCGACTACCTAATATAAGCAAGCAAAATTGGCTAAATTCTACTCACAACATTTCAATCTCAAGATAGAAGTAAATCATTCCAATCATGAAGTAAGCATAAGATTGCAGAAATTGAGGATCCATCTACAACACCATGGCTAACAAATCCCTAGATTGAATAGAAGTACTCACTCATATTTCTAATTCAACTAACACAAGAGTTCAAGGATAAATTCAAAGGGAAGGAGAACTATACAATAATTGAAGCCCTTCAATAGTGCCGCAATCTTCAAGCCTCCAAGAGCAAAGCTTCTCCCTTCAATTCTCCTTTTGCTCCCAAAAATAAACAAAACTAAATTCTAACTAAAGAGAGATGGATGTGAGAGTCGTGGTGAGATGGTGATGGTGCTGAACTCCCCTTTCTTCAGCCTTCAAACACGCCTTTTAAGCACCAAAACGGAGCATCCTCAGCTACACAACGAAGGAAGACGAAGCGGTTAGTAGTTACCGGCTCACCACAGTCCATGGCAGCCACCACAATCAGATCGTGGTGCTTGTTGGATCTAAAATCTTCTGCTTTTCTCTTGCTACACGGGCATGGGACTTAGGGTACCTCCATGGTGGGTCAACATGCACACAAATGAGGGCTAATTGTTGGGTCAAATGGTCTAAAATCCTACAAAAGTCATCACAGAACCATACCCAAGCATAAAATGAGAATAGGAGCATAAATTATAACATAAAACCCATGAATTCCTCAAATGTGCTCCAAATCATCCCAAGAATAAAGTATAAAAAAGCACTTATCATGTGTCTATTGATAACCCTATGATTTTTGATGCTAATGTTGATTTGGGCTATGAGGGTAATATGTTCAACATGCGTGGTGCGAATGTTGATATTTTTTGTCTCTAGGTTACTTTAGTGGGTGTAATGCCTCCCTTGACCCATGTTTCATGTATCTAGTGGATGCACCTGGAAAAATCATGCAAAATACTTTCTTTGATTTCTCTTTAGATGTTTTTCTATGGCGTTTGGTTTATTAAAGAGAGCACTAACTTTCTCAGTTATGTTCATCTTCATGCTCTCTTATAGCGGAGCTTGTGAAGCCCATCCTGCAGTGTTTGACAAGCTTTTGCAGGCCTTAACGGCATCTGATTTAATGAGTCAAGTCTTGAGGTTGTGATGGAGTGGCTGATGCTTCGTCTGGCCCGTTTGCGAGGAGGCCTTAGCTTAGGTGCACCCAGTACCTAATCTAGTGAGATTGCTCTCTTTTGTTTTCCCTTTCCCTTCATTTACTTTCTTTCCTTTGAATCATAATGCTTTATCTAAGTATGGGGGAAGGGTAGTTCCATGTTTTTCATTTTGGTTATTAGCTTGTATATATGTTAGAGCATATAGTTTTAGGTTTCCTTTTTGTTTGCACTAATGTGTTGCATTTAGTTGATTTTTAGATTTGCATATAGGATTGTATATGGGGATGGTGTCATTAATTTAAGATAACCTCTAATGATGCTTTTGCAAGGCAAAATAGCTTTCATGAGCTTAAGTAACTTTTGTTGTGTAATTTCTTTTAGTGCCAAAATTTTTGAAGGTTTTGTAAATATTCCTTGTTTTGACCCGTGTCTCGTTTGAGAACTTTGTTATCCCCCAGAGTCATTGGCACTAATGTGTGTACAAGTATTATAAGCTTAATGAGACTTTGATAGATGTCCCGTGAGACTTTGAGACTTATTTGGACTAATCATTATATTTAGTCCCAAGTTCTTTCATGTGTGTGACTCTTCCATGTTGTATCTCCGGAACTTGCCTAGACTCTTGCTCAAAACCACATTAACATGTGCATAGCTGATGATATAATATAAAGGTATTTCTTTCTTTGGTCATTTTAGCCAAATAGCTTACCCTTGTGTTACATGTTTATTCCCTTTCCTAGCCCCTTTGAGCTTATATCTATTTTTGTTGTGAACGCTTCATATTAGCCCTTGGCCAAACACATATTCTTACCTTTAAGCCAAGTCTATAGAGTATCACTTTATCTATGTAGTGGTTCGTTTTGCGAATAATTGAGTTTAAGGTGGCTTTGGTATGTTGGTTTATTGAGGGATTGATGATATTGAGCATTTGTTTTGGTTCCCTTTTATTTGGGTTGTGCATATATGTGTTAGGTTGTGAGTTGATAGTTCATGATCCTATGTCTTTCAATAATTGAAATTTTTATTTCATTTGCCAAAGAGGAATAAAGGAAAAAAATCATTTTGAGAAAAAAGAGAAAGATAAAAAAAGGAAAAAAAGAAAAAACTAAGTTGATTGGTATTAGACACGTACATAGCTTGTGTTCCCTTTTTGTCAACTCATTTCCTACATGATTCATTTGGGTATGTTCATTGAATCATTGGGGTTTGGAGTGTTGGTTAACTTCATGGTTTCTTGGCCTTTTGTTATTTGCTCCCCAGTCACTTGACTAAGTAGCTCTACCTTGTCCTAAATTCTTTTGTCCACTCCTTTCCTTTATCCCTTTTTAGCCCACGTTAAACCAAATAAAGTCCTCTTAATTATCTTATACACATTGCATTTTAATGGTGGAGAATTTGAGAGTCTTGGTAATCACATGGCAAATTGCATCTTTGGAATGAGTCTTGAGTGAACTAATGCTATATTTCAAACACAAGAGGAGGAATGTTCCACATTTCCCAAAAGTGAGGCTTACTAGTCCATTTGGCTCTAATCAATTTCATTTGCTTGCATGACATGCTTTGTGGTTCTTTCGGGGTGATCAAGTTTGCTATCAAACTTCTGGTCTCGTACTTCTTCGAAAACCTTCTCTTCCTAATTTTGAAATGTCTAGTGCATTATTTGGGGTTGCCATTGATTGACACTTTTACTTGTGATATGCTATGACTTGCCTTCTTTAAGAAGGTTGTTAAGTCCTAGATGCATCTCCCTTTATCGATTTTATATAGTCTTTACTTGAGGACAAACAGTGGTTTAAGCATGGGGGAGTTTGATAAGTCCTTAAAGTACACTTCATTTTCAGGCCATTTTATACCATTTCTAGGGAGAATTATGTGTTTTATGCTATACTATGCACTCCCTTTTTGGTTTTACGCTCGCGTATGGTTCTTTTTTGTGTTTTGCAGGTTTTTGGACCATTTTACCCCAAATTCAACCATAAATGAGTGTAGCTTCACCCCCCACGGACACCCTCAAGTTACTATGCCTGTGGAAGGAAGAAAAAACAGAAGAATGTCAAAACAGAGCTCACCACGAATGGTCTGTAGTGGTGCCCATGGCCTGCGGTGGACCTCTTTCCCCGAGCTTGTTTGCTTCCCCACGACTATTCGACTTCCAGGTGGTTTCACTATAGAAAGGTTGTTTTCAACATCTTTCCAACATCCATCATTACATCGCCATACTCCATTCTATTCTATCTAGATTAGGATTTTAGATTAGATTAGAGGAAGAAAGAGAGAGTTGAAGTGAAGATTTGTAAGAATTCCATCTCGAGTTTGCAATCGACGGATTCAAGTGCATTAATTGGCTGAGTATTTCTTTTCTCTTCTCTTCCCTTCTCTTCTCTTTTCTCATTATCTTTAGATTTATGTTTTGTAATTTTGATTATCTTTGTTGTTTGATTTTGGATTTAAGTAAATACTTGTTAATTTTTTGATCTTGTGTTGACATCATTTGGTACTTCGCAATTTGTTGGATTGTTTTATTAAATCTTAGAAGATTATTGTCTTATGAGGAAATTGATCACTTTCTTGCATGTTTTGAGTATTGGATGAAGAACTGAAAGATGAGATTCGATACCAGAACCCTAGGATTTGACTTAATGTGTGGAGTCTTGAGAAAGTCACACTGATTGAGAAACCACAAATATGATGATCGCATGCTTAATAATTCTAAACAAATTGAGAGCCCTTGAGAAATGGTAATTGGTTAGATTTAGGTATTTCACTTTGCCTTGACAAAGGGTTATGAGACTTTGATTATCGGTTTTAAAACAACCAATTGAGGAAGAAATGCTTGATTGATACATGAATTGAGAGATTGCTAATTTTGTATAATTCCTTGATTATTTATCCATTAGATTAGATAGTTGATTAGTTTAATTTCAATATCAAGTATTGATTTGCTTAGCCTATCTTAAGGGCATAAGGCTCGATAGATCAACTTAGTCTCTGTGGAGTCGACCTTGATTTGCTACAACATCACCGTACGCTTGCAGCCCTATCACTTAGGCCAATAAATTGTTTCTTCATCTCCATCCTTCGACTACTAAGAAAGTATTTGGCATAAAACTCCTCACAAAACTTAGCCCAATTGAAGGGTTCATCATCTTTTTCATTGTTACGCTCTACAGATTTCCACCAATGTCGAGCACTATCATCCAATAAGTAAATAGCATAGTCAGCTTTCTCCTTCTCTGAACATTGTGAGCCCTGGAAGGCCTTCTCCATCTCATCGATCCATTTTTCTGCCTCTACTGGGTCTGTAATCCCAACGAAAGGCTTAGGAGCTATCTTCAACAAATCCACCAACCTTTTAATCAAAGGACATAATGAACTATCCGTGCGTGGGGTACTCAGTGGTTGTTATTATTGCTGCTGCTGTCGACTGATAAAAGCTAAGAAGTCTTACATAAACTTGAACATCACCTCATGGGGAGCAAGTAATTGAATATCATTTTGACATGTCTCTTCTTGAGTCACCATGGTCTTACGCTTACAAGACTTCTTTTTCTCGGAAGGCATTTTGAAATAAGACAAGAAATGTTGAGAGGAAACCCTATGAGCCACGAAAAGCTTTGAAGGACTAATAGAAGTCCTATGAATCAACACTTGCAAACCTTATTGACATTAAAACAAGGATAGACCACTTAGATTGCCTAACATAAGAACTTACCCAAGATAGATCTTAAGGGACCTTATAAACCCAAAGGAGCTTCTCCGACTACAATCAAATATGCTAGGATTTTGGTAACCTAGCTCTGATACCACTTAATCTGTCACACCCTGAACCAGGGAATAACAGACGCCGCATACCTGGAGTACCGACAGCCTTACAAATATGCAAGGCTCAAAAGATCGAGCGAAGCTATAAACAGTAAAGGTTAATAATATTTCCTAAAGAGAGAATGACGAAGTAATTTAAGCTAACCATGACAAATAACAGGACTACAAATCAACGAAAACTCAAATGTCTTACATCCCAAGAAAAATAAATATGTAACTCGACAAGGTCTAATCCCAAAATGCAGAAATAATGTAATATTGGTCCTCTAGGTAGCAAACCAACTCCCTAACATCCATAACAACTACAAACAACAATCGATCTCCAGTTCCTAACTCAGAGACTAACAGAAGTAAGACCTGAAAAAAAAAAAAAAAAAAACATAGGAAGATGAAGGGATGAGCTCAAAAGTCCAGTAAGTAGCATAACACTCCTTTAGTTAGCTTAGGCATGCAAATAAAACACTGGTTTGGTCATTACAATCGTAATAGCACGATAATAAAATAACCATGACTAGGTTCTGCAACAAGTACATTTTATAATTTTATTTAGAATCTGCATATATACGATAGTGCATTTCATTGAAACAAATCTATTAGAATAGCAACTTGGGGCTAAGGCCACTATTCGCTTTGTGGTAAGGGCAACAGAAAGTCACATAATCTGATTGCCAAATCGATATCATAGAACATAGGGCCCCAAGAGATCACAAACACAGATAAAAATAACAATACAGAATAGCGCTTATGCTATAAGTTTATCGGCTAGTCCAATGCATACCTCCATTGGATAAGGCAGAAGACATAGCCTAAAAACAAAACCAATATCTCAAACTCTTATAAAATGATACCTAATCAATTAATTTAATGAATAGCATTAAATAGCAATTTAGCAACAAAAAGCAAGTCACTTATCATAAGATATAAACCAAATACTTCAAACAATTTAATCACAATAGTCAATCGACCTATAAAATTTATACCATACAATAAAATCATAAATTTGTTTGACAGAAGTCCAAATATGGTTAATGTCATAGCAAAATTGGCATTCAAATAGGCTATTTTCCAAATAGAAATTAAAATGTAGGAAAACCGCACAATTTCACATAATCGAAAAATTATCTAATTCAAATAGTAGCATGCCAACCCGATTAACAAAGCCAATTTATAGAAGGAATTTAAAAAACAATATTTTGGAAATGAAATATTAAAAGAGTATTACACTACTTACCTGAAAGTGTGCAACCAAACTGACCCAGTAGGAGGCTTGAATATGACCTAGATCTAGCATAAAGATCTATTAATTAGGAAATATATACTGATACCTAGCAGCTGTAACCCAAGAGTGTAATAATCGACAATAATTGGCCAACAAATGAAGATATTTGTGGAACTATGTTGTCTACATCAGTGAAGGAAACAAGATTTGCTTAGAAACTGTTTGTGAGCCATAGTTACTATCATGTGAAATTAAGTAACTTTCCAGGAAAGAACAAAGACCAAGTCTGGTTCATTAACATAGAATCAAATGCACCTTGGACTTTACGGTATTAAACCAGCCTGAGGAACAAATCATAAATCTTGAGTTCAGGACCTAATGGACTTTTGTAAATCGACAGACGTATTTTATCGAGCTATTGCAAATTAAAATAGTGGAGATCTTGGCTTGGGCAATATATTAACATTAGAAATAGGGGTTTGGCCATATGTAAAACAGTGAGATGAAGCAAACAAAAGCATGCAAATCATTTTAATCAATTGGAAAAATAGGTAAGCAGACATAGAGCATCATATTTTTGAAGAATTTCAGGCTGAAACAACCTTGATTAAATACAGTAATAATCAACTAAGATGGACCAAATAATAAGGCCTAACAAAGTATAGTGGCCTGGATGATGAGTGTGTGGGCAGAAGAAACATGAATCTTAATAAAATATTACTAATCATAAGAATCAGCTTAGGTATTTGTCAAATAAGTATAGCAGCCTGAATAATTACGCATTGATGGAGCTTATTAAAATGTGGTAGAAGAGGAAATTCACAGTGTCTAAAGCAATGAGATGTAGTCCTTAATTGATGCAGTAGAGTTCAAAGATTCAAAATCATTTTACTTTATAACATAGGTCGATTGAGTAAATACACAATCAAAATTTGACAATATATGTTTTATCCATAGCAAATGATGAGTGGAAAGCACTTGCAAAATCTATGTGATTGAATAAGAATTACATAGAATTAGTACCTACCTTAGGATTCTTCAGAGATGAATTTCCACCTCCGCTCTCTCTTCTCTCTTTCCTTTTGACTGAGAGATGTAGATACTCCATAGTTTTCTAAGGAGGTAAAATGTATAGGGAGGACTAGGGTTAGGGTTACTACAGCCATCAAAAGAAGTCTCCTAAATAAATTAGATCTAGTAAAAACTAAAAGAACCCTTTTTTTGGGAAAATCGGGATTACATTTAGGCTCAACGATAAGGACATATTAATGAAGACATCAACCAATGCATTAGAGTGGGATGACTAAAACGAAGCAGTGCTTCGGAGTATTAGAGTTAGTCTAGCTTTATTATATGGCTTAGAGTGCTAGCCAACCAAGAAGTCTCAAGTCAAGAGGTTAATGGTATCCAAGATGAGAATGATTCGATGGATGCATAAATATAAGAGATTAGATAGAATTAGTATTGAAGTGATTAGAGAGAAAGTAGGAGTTGCACCCATAGAAGAAAAGAGAAGGGACACTAGACTAAGATACTTTGGTCATTTTAGGAGGAGGACTGAGAATGCATCAGTGAGGAGGTGGGAGACGATCAGCCTCTCGCAGTGTAGAAGAGGTAGAGGATGGCCAAAGAAAAGTTGGAACAAATCAATAAGAAATGATTAGAAATTTACAGGTCCAATAGAGGATATGGCACAAGATAAAACTCTCTGGAGTTCTAGGATTAAGGTTGCAGACCACAGGTCGCGCACTTGTAGTCCTTCCTTTGCCTTTTTTTTAACCAGTGATATTTATCATGTTGTACTAGTTTTTATTTTGTCCCACGTGGGATACAATCATGTACCCACTAGATTGATCTTAACAGGGGTGTTTTTACCACACTTATTATTGCTTCAATCGTACCCTCTTTGCACCCACATGCGCATATATATATATATATATATATATATATATATATATATATATATATATATATATATATATATATATATATATATATATATATATATATATATATATATATATATGTAGGTATGTATGTATGTATGCACGTATGCATACATATATTTGTGTGCATGTGTGTGAGTGTGTCTATACAAATATATAGATATATATATACAAACATATATACACATATACATATATATGTATGTACAAATACATATATATATATAAATACGTCGATTTATTTACATACGTATATAAATATACGTATATACATATACGCATATAAATATATATAAATATACATATATATCTATATGTATCTACGTGTATATATATATACATATATATATATATATATATATATATATATATGTATGGACGTATAAGCATATATATAT
>JAKOGI010001675.1:0-47500 GCA_029747015.1 Carnegiea gigantea
TATATATATATATATATATATATATATATATATATATATATATATATATATATACATATTATATATATATATATATATATATATATATATATATATATATATATATATATATACACATGCAGACAGAAGATTATCACCAGAAAGTGGCTCGGAAATAGTTCGGTATCCTGCTGTATTTGAGAGTGACAGTGAGGATGAGAGAGAAGTTCGATAGGGGCAGTGCCCTTATTTTCGAAGGTGACTCCAACACAGTAGCTCCTTTTTTTAAAAAAATCTGAAAATGCCTCATGACTACCTTTTGATATGTGTTTTAATCGCAACCATTCATTATAGATCTAACGGCTTTAATGATGGGTACTTACCTAAAAATAGGTGGTGCTTATCTAAAGGAACGTGCTTACTTGAACCTTTCTCTACACACACACACATACATATCTTTGTGCGTGCTTTTGCATGTCTATATGTGTGTGCGTGTGTGTGTGTATGTGTGTGTGTGTAAAATACACAAGTTTACATACATACATACAGAAATACATGTGTGTTTGTGTGTGTGTGTATGTGTGTGTTTATGTATACATACACATACATACATATACATGCATGCATATACACAAGACATGACTATTATAATAGTAATGTGCACCCATTACTATTAAGGAAGGATGACTAATAACCTTTTCAGGTGGCGTTAGCAATTATTATTTTCAATGGGTGATGAATATGCATGCCTAATTATCATATTACCAATGGTGACTAATATTACAAAGGGATGGCCACATAATCAGCATTCTTAATGTTATAGTCTATATAGCTTATGATCTACTGGGGAAAGCATCGCCTAATTGGCTACGTTATTAGCTAAATATGTTCCCGATTTAGCTCTTGCATTCTTTAAAATTTATATAAGTCTGAAAATTATATACTAAACATTTCTTTAAATCTTCATATGACACCCTAAGATCACACTATTTTTTGATTAAGAGACCACAGCGTATATAAAATTCAAAACATTTTGTTTGATTCAAATCTAATGTTTGAACAATAAACCATTTGGATGCAATAATTTTTATCATAAAAGCAGGAGACTAATGGCATCTTACTATTTCAAGGAAATAAGCATCAACAATTTTGTTTTCCAATTAACCAAGCAGCCCAAATAAAATGAAAAAAAAAAATTATAATGCCACACTTAAAGTATTAGAATTCATTTTGCCGCCAATTGCATTGTAAATGCAGTGACCGAAACGCTAGAAACCTGTGAGAGAGCAGGGGAAGTTTCATAATGGGCATAAAGGTCTGATGATAAAAGGATCTAGGGGGACAGGTTTGGACGAGAGACAATCAATGCTTTTTATAGATGTCTTTGTTGGTATGTGCGTGGCTACCCTCTCACTAAACATGCTTATATTTTAAAAAATGCATGGTTTTCGATGTCAGCTGCTATAAAAAAAACTTACTATGAGATGATCTTATATAAGAATTTATGGCAAAACAATTATCAATGATTGTCTCATTTTATCTAATATAAAGAAAAAGTATTTTGTGTATTTTAATTGCTACAAAAAATTTCACCTGGATGCATGGAGAATTGTAAGTTGTTTCGATATGCTTGAGAACAAATGTGCCACAATCATACCTACAACACACAAATGAGTTTTATTATCTTAAATGACATAATCGGGCTTATGCATAATTGACATTTCAAAATTTTCCTCACGTGTTTGGTTTCTTATGCGTAATTGGCTTTTGAAATTTAGAAGTGAATACATTTTTAAACAACCAAAGAAGCTCTTCAAAGGAGTTTAATGCTCTCACTAATTCTATTAAAATGATATTAGTTTTGCTTGGTGATTTATAAGTAAAAACCATTAATATCTAATATTCTATTATGTAACAATTACTACAAAAACTTGCAATTACCACAAAAACTTGCAAGCTCATATACCAATTTAATTCCATCTTCTAATGGATCCATCAAATACAAATAGTATAACTATTTTCTTTTAATATTAACCACTACCAATATCTCATGTTGCCCACTTCTGTTCAACAAGGGAATGTAAACCTACGACAAATAAAATAGTGACAGTGAATCATTTGTATATATTATAAAACAAAACATCTTTAGGGAGTAGTCAATTACATAGTCGTCCAATATAATTTGTGTCATCACCAATATATCATTCAACAACATTTTCAAAATAACGAATGCATTACTTTGAGGAATTTTTTTTTTGAACTAGCACTACAAGTGAGACAACTACCTACATAGATGATTTTATATTTTCAATAAAAAGTAAAAACTATTTACAAAATAAATAGTAAAGCAATAATAAAGTTTATTACTCGAAGCATAATTGGAAAATGTAGCCTATTAATTAATGCAAGTTGTATAAATATGCGTCGATACCCTATTGAATTTCAAATAAAATTTTTTCATAGATGTCCACAAAATGATAATTTTGTGCATGTCAGTATCAAATTTGATAGCCTTTTGTCCAACGAAAAGAAAAACGATAAGCAACCGATACATGGTTAAAGATTGACTCTTTCGAGATGTCTCATAAGCAACGTCTTTCATGTTTTCCAGTAGACATTAGGTCATATATTCTTGTTTCTTCACCAGCCAAAAAATGAAAATACTTTTGTACTTATCAACAACCACATGTGAGACAGCATAATCCAAATCAAATAGAATATCATAGACATGATCCATTTTTATAGCTTGGAGAGAAAAAGTAAAAAAAAAATATATATAAGAATCAAGCTGAAAAAGGGGAATCTTGCACACTGGCAAAAGAAATTACTGCACTATTTTGATGATTTGATTATTGCCAATCATACTTTGTGAAACTCTTACATCATTTTAATCAATAGAATTTAAAATGTATACAAAATGCAAACAAATTACTATACATTTTTATTATGCAATGTTAATTATGGGGGAAAAGATATTGATTATTAATGACATACTATTGTGTGTTCATTCCCTAATGACAAGCCTCTTTGTTCATTTGGAGTCAAATTAGCATTAATCGAATCTCCCCCAAATATTGCTTTGTTAAGGTCAACATTGAGATAGATCTTAAAGTTTCACTGTGCCCTTTTTTCCCATTTTGTGGCATTTCCTCTTGTCAACTTATCAAATGCGGACTTTAGGCCCATCTCTTGTAGTAATGATGTAGCACCCCTAGACCTTAGGGCTAGTGATATTAACATTTTCTTAGATACTGGGACAAAATGGATAGAGCTTCGCCTAAAAATTGACCACTTCCCAGGCCTAAAGCTCACATTAAATACCTGTAATGAATAGAAGTATAAAAGGATACTGAACTAAGCTCAACGACTACATGTCAGAGTTTATAACTCTACAAACCACTCGCCCGACGTATACAAATAATAAAGTTCAATAATAAAGAAGGAAATAAAAGATACAACTCGACGGATCACATATCTAGAGTACTAGGGTTTACATCCCAAAATATAACTAACTTCAGCTAAAAAGACAACTGGCTAATCAGATGATTAGCTCACATGCCCATACAAAGCGACTTCTAAACAATATGCATTACATGAATTAGAGTACTTTGTTTACGTACATTTACAACTCTAGGGATACATCATATTACACTATCTAACTCATAAGTCCACTTCTACATGCGCACACATGATACCTTCTTCGAAGTAAGGGGATACTCCAACTTGGCATACGTAAATCAACTTCTACTAGTCACATCAAAAACCTAGGAAAAGGGAAAATAGAAATGGGATGAGCTACCACACACTCAGTAAGTATCTCTAAACTCCTTAAAATCAAAACATTTGCAGGCAATAATGATAAGTTGCAATCATACAGCATTTATATACTAGTATCATATTAGGCAATCAAATCTTCCCTAAGGAAACCATCACCTCTATACTTCACACCAAGCCACTCAAGCTCGTATGTACACCTTGAATAACCAAACTTCCTAGAGGCATTCAAGCACATAGCTAAACAAAACCACAAAGATAGGATAAAAAGCTTTCAGACATGCATTTTGTAAACGTAGTGACTCATTTTGCATTTAAAGAATTGTTCACAATTCAATCTAGCCTCCTCAAGGCTCATATACTTTTTAAAGTTCCTGAAACACCCACATTAGTAATAATTCAAACAGTTTTCTCATATATCACAAAAATATCTTCTTATTCAGGCATAAGATCTCATAATGTGCTAGTTAGGCAAGATTGTCACTCGCCCTATGTGAGGCCGTCACTCACGCATCGGGTGTAACATATTTTGCACCATTACTCTTGTCAAAGTCTTCTAGGGTTCTCATTTTTGGGTTTATCTACCTAGACATTAGGGTTCCCGCAAACTGGGTCTACTCCCTAATTATTTGTCCACTTAAGCACTCATCTTAGCCATTAAAATCATACCAAACCATTATAAGTTATTAAAAAGGAGTCACTGTCACACACAGTAAGTTTCACCTTTAAGTGAGTCATGAATCATTTCTCTTTAATAGTTGCTTACATCATTAAAACCATGCTTGTCTAGCAAAATAACCTATAACCCTATTAATGGTTTATGGTTCTTTCATTTTCAACATGAAAAACCTCTTCAAATCATAGTGATTGTACCAACTTGCAATTCGAAACTTAAAGTAATTGGCTAGCATACAATTCAAACTAAGTTTCATAATTAACACTTTCATTTGCCTCTTTTCAGTTGTTTTAAATCCTTTTAAATACAAAGAAAGAGATATAAACAAACTAAAGCCTTAAAATATTTTTGAGCTCATTGTTTGTTTGCTTTTTAACTTCCTAGACCTATCGACTATTTAGTTGAGTCATTCACTAAGTAGTTCGACGATTTAGAGTCATTTTAGGCTACAAATATCTTAATAATTGAACAGGCAACTGGTGAACATTTAGAAACATTTGAAATTATGAAAACATGCTTTTAACGACCCTTTTAAAGATTTCTAAAGTTGACAAACCATTCACATAGCATCATTTAAACAATTCAAGAGGGAAGGGGTTCGGAAATAGCACATTTGTATCACTTCGCAGGAACAATTTTAGCAAAATCTACTTAATATCCCAAATACTTCGCAATCCACACGATTGCGATTAATATCAAACCCAGGCTCCCTCCTCATACAACACTGACCATAAAAAATCTCGAATCTCTCATTAGTTTCATCTCAGGCCATCCAACTACCAAGCTTGGTTCAATATCATAATAATTCAATTGATTAATTCACAAGACCAATATCTACAAGCATAGTATTCAGATGTAATCACCCAAACATAATTTAAACATATTTAAACTGATTTTAGCAATAACATCAGAGTATAATCTGCTTATTCTGCAATTTCTCAAGTTGACCGATTAGCAAAACTATGCTTCAATTCAACATGCATGAACCCCAAATCAGCATTATCACCCTTTTAGCTAGATTTCAACCTCAAATCCTCCAATTACTGATAACAGTTTCAGAATTATACTTGAACTACCTATAATCGTTGAAATTCATTTGAAATTACTAATAATTAGGAGAAAAAGAAAAACCCACCTCGAAGCCAAACTAAAGGACCCGTTCTATGGCCTTGGATTGCGGCGGTTTGAAACTGAACCTCAAGTCTCCACACCTCCTTTTTGCGTCTGTCCCTAGCCTCTTCACCTTCTCTATCGTCGCTCCACCACCGGGTTGCCACTAACAAACATCAGGAACCATCACCAGAACCGTCGCCAAATGAGTTTGTACCAGTACGGTCTCCAATGTCCACCGCATTTCTCTCTCTTTCTAATTTCGATGGGTTGGCGGGGGGGGAACGAGACTTGTTACCGGCGTGGCGGTGCCGCACCACCACCCTTCACCTTCTCTCCTCTCGTGCACTCTCTTTCTCATGGTTGCCGGGGAGGAGTTGCGGGTTTTGGGGATGCAGGACCCCCTTTTTCCCGGTCATGGTTCTGCAGAAGGAAGGGGGCTTCGACCCCCTTTAGTTTCCTTTTTCTTTTTCTTTTTCTTTTTTTTCGGTCAATTGCTAGTCAACTTTGGTTCTCGACCCCCAAATCCCTAGCGTGCAATCTAGGCTCGAGTATGAACACTCTAATAATTAGCATTCTAATCGAATTCGAAAAACGCCTAAATTAAACTATCAACACAATTTAATGACACAAATTAGCACGAATTAAATTTCAAAATTAATAATAATAATAATTCTCTTTTTTAATGAAATTATCACTTAAGCTAGCACATCGACATTAATTTAACTTAATTAAACTAACAAAATACGGTTCGTAGCAGCAAGAAACAGGCTAGACAGCTTAAATAAAATGCGGGTATTACAAATGACTACACATTAACAGGTTTTCTTTTTTGAACAAATTGCTTTTGTACTCCATGACTACACTGTTTATGTATATTTTGGGTGCAAGATTACTTTTTTTCATCAATTAAAGAAATAAGGATATCTCTAATTGCGGACAACCATGGTGAAAATAATGTCTACTAAACAATATGCCATCCAAGGCCTGGGGAATGCCCATTCGAATAATTAAGAATTTTTTATTGTATTTGGTATTAGGATTTAGTTTTCTCTTAGCATTTTAGTTACTAAATTGAGCTATAGTCTTCATATTGATATAAAATGTAGCCGCAAGCGCATGGTGTCTAATTTATAGTATAATCCGTCGAATACGAGTCGTCCCATGAAGATGGTAGTATCAAATTAAATCACTTAATTAACTCAACTATAAATATCTAATATTGGAATTACCAACCCACGCTTATCACTACTTTAGACACAAAATTTAAACAATTTGCTTGATTTGGTCTCTTTTAAACTATAATAAAAAGAATTTAAAAAACTAACTTATAATAACACAAATGAGATAGATGATAAACAAAGTGAAACGAAAGATGCAAAATGAAATAAAAATAGAGCAAAGAAGAGGACAAAAAAAAAAAAGGAATTATATGCAATCAAACAAACAAAAAGAGGACAAAGGTGAAGAAGGGTTAGGGGTTTATTAATGAAAGTGAAATAAAATAAAACGAGGGAAGAGAGAGAGTTGTCTTGGAACCTAAAGATTGCTAAGCAAAGTAAAAATTAAAAGCAAATAATTAAATTAAACAAAGGAAAAGCACTGAACCCAAAAAGTAGAATAAGCCATGCATATATTCATCGAAAAGAAGAAAACAAAGCATGAAACTAAAGAAAAAAACAGCGCATTCCAACAGAGTGAAAAAGATTGAAGAAACAGAGCATCAAAGTTACTGAAAATTAGATCAAAAACAGGCAAATTAATTCAACCCAATAGCTAAGAATCTCAGCCAAAAACACAAGATCGAAAGAAAGAAATTTGTTATTCTCTAATCCGATTCTTCAACACTGGCTTCCAAGCCCTTAATTCAATAATGGAGAAGAACCTGAAAATTGTTACAATTTGAACCAAAGCAGGATAATATTGAAAGAGAGAACTTAATATAATTGATTGCTAAAAAAATTTGATGCCATCTACCTTCCCATCCTACTGCTATTTATATATAAATTTCCCCCTCTATCCAACTTCCAGAACCCATAAATTCCGGGCGAGAGCTGATTCTTCGGTTCCCATGATTTCTACAGCACACTTCAGTCATCTTCCGCCTCAATACTCACTGGCAAGGTCAAATTTAGGGAGAACCATGGAGCCCTTTTACTGGGTCTTCTCAACATATTCACTCCAGAAGAATCTGGGATTATGGATGGTGATGGAGAGAGGAAGGACGTGGTTTCATTCGCCATGCAATGAAGATGGTGAAGATGAAGGGGATGGTGGGTGATGAAGGTGCTGATGAAGATGACTGAATCAACGGGTATCAGTCAGGTGAAGGAGGAAAGAGAAAATTAATAGGAGGGTGGGTAAACTGGTCATGTGCATGGCATGTGACAATGAATGGAGGGTTTTATATGGGCTGCCCAATATTAGGCCATAGACAATTCTAATCCAGTCTCCTCTCATATGCTCCAAATATTGTATTTTTTTTCAATTTCATTATTTCCTACAAAACAAAATAAATTAAAAGAAATGTCTAAAAATAGTAAAAATAATATTTATTCACAAGCAAAATAAAGTGTAAAGGGTATTAAAAATATTAAATTTATGGACTCAACAAATACCCTCATACTTAATTTTTTCGCTCGTCCCTAAGTAAAACAACTAAACTACCTAAAAAGAAATGGAGAATAAGAAAAAAAAAAATCCTAACTCATTTCGTAGGAATCATGGTCACATTCAGTGTATGTAACAAGCCCTTTAAACCCCTACGTTCCCCCTAGTGGACAAGTAAGATCTCGTAACGGTTGCAAAAGACGTACCCATAAAATCTTTATCAGGAAAAAGAACAGAATGGAAAGAAAGGAAAAAGAAAAGAAAAAGAAAAGAAAAGAGAACAAAAATTACACAAATGTAAAAGGGGAGGTAGTATAAAATTTCAACAAGACCTATCATCTTATTAACCAAGATATTAACCTATATATAAACAAGGTGTACACTTCCAGATTTTAAGTCCTCATAGATGACATCTAACTCCAATGTTTCAACCTAAAAACCAACATAAGCATATATCCATCCTAATGCACGGTGCGCGAGTGTACTATCATCCCAGAAATTAGGCTAACCAAAGTTTGACTTATTTCCACTTGACAAGACATAACTGCTTTATTGACTCATTATCGTAGGAAGCAAGTTTTCCCAGTAGCAGTATTGCCTCAAAGAGTAACACCCAGTAGGATGCCTCAAAGCGGTACATATCATTCCAACTTTATGACTCTTTTTTTCTTTTTTTTGTTGAATGCAAATTTAGAGCAAAAACAAAGACAAGTGGGAGAGTCAATTATGGAAGCCTTAGACTCTAGGATAATAGTGATGTTCAAAGTAAGGATTGGATTCACAGTTATAAGGGAATAATGAGGATAGAAGGCGGGTACAGAATGTCACACTTAGGATTAAGTCTTGACCATATACATCTTTCCTATATACAACCTAAAACCAAGTCAAAAGGGGTCAATCCAGTCAAAATAGTATACATTCCTCAAAATAAAATGAAAGAAAGGAAAGAAATTCTTTTTGGTATTTTCAATTTTTTTTAATTTAAAGAAATGCAAGGGCCTTCACCCCCACACTTAAACAATGCAATGTCTCTATTGCATATAAAAGTATTAGAATGAAAAGCACAAATAAAAAACAAAGAAAATAAAATAAGATTTATACAAAGGAACAATAGCACCAGGTTAAATGATGGATGCATCCAAGCTAATCTCCACATTTTCAGTCTCTATACTCGGCTTTGTAGAGCATCAGACACTCCACTTCTCTCTCCCCTACAGGTAGCTCCAGAAATGGTTTCAACCTTTGTCCATTCACCCCGAAATGTGTGCCTCTTATACGATCCTGTATCTCTATAGCACCATATGGAAAAATATGAGAAATAATAAAAGGACCAGTCCAACGAAATCTCAACTTACCTGAAAAAAGGTGAAGTCTGGAGTCATAGAGTAACACCTTCTGACCTGGGAAGAACTCTTTCTTGCGAATACATCTATCATGAAACAACTTTGCTCTCTCTTTATGCATCTTGGAGTTCTCATAGGCCTCAGCTCTGATCTCTTCCATCTCACTCAACTGTAACTTCCCGTCTACCCCAGCCGCTTCTAAGTCAAGGTTCAAAGTTTTTATAACCCACATAGCCTGATGCTTAAATTCTACAGGAAGATGACAAGGGTTACCAAAGACGATCCTAAAAGGAGACATGTCTAAAGGGGTTTTAAAAGTTGTCCTTTAAGCTCAGAGAGAATCAATGAACTTATCTGCCTAATCCTTACGGTTTCTACACACAATCTTTTCCAAAATCTATTTAATTTACCTATTATAAACCTCTAACTGGCCGCTAGTCTGAGGATGATAAGAGGTAGCTAAATGATGAATGATTGAGTACTTTTTCAACAATGCATCAAAAGAACGATTGTCAAAATGAGTACCCCGGTCGCTGATGATGGCCCTGGGCATGCCACACCTAGAGAAAATATTTTCCCTAAGGAACTTGACAATAACTCTAGCCTTAGTTGTCCTGGTCGGCACAGCCTCCACTCACTTAGACACATAGTCTACAGTAAGGAGAATATACTCATTTCTAAAAGAAGATGGAAATGGTCCTATAAAATCAATCGATCAAACATCAAAAATCTCAACAATAATAATCGAATTAAGGGGCATTATATCTCTTCTACTAATTTTCTCAAACTGTTGATGCCTAGGGTAACTTTTACAGGACAAGTGGACATCTTTGAACAAAGTAGGCCAATACAAACCACAATGAACAACTTTGGCAACTATTTTCTTCCCACTAAAATGCCCCCTGCAAGGTTGGTCATGGCAAAAAGAATGGACACTTCTAATCTCATTGTTAGGGATACACCTCCAAAAAATCTGGTCAGAACAACATTTAAACAAGCAGGGGTCATCCCAATAGGAAAATTTCACCAAATAAAAGAATCTGTCTTTATTATGCTTACTCCAACTCAAGGACATCTCACTAGTCACTAGATAATTGATGTTATCAGCATACCATGGTTCAGATTAAACCATAAACAGTTGCTCGTCAGGGAAGAATTCAGATATGGTGGGCTCACTCTCTTTTTGCAAAAATGATCCAAGATAGATGGTCAGTAACCAGGTTCTCAGAACCTTTTCTATCTCGAATCTCACAATCAAACTCTTGCAAAAGTAAAATCCACCTAATCAGCCTGGTTTTGCATCCTTCTTGGAGAAGAGATGCTTTAATGCAACATGGTTTGTAAGTACAATCACATGAGAGCCAATCAAGTAGGGTCGAAATTTCTCAAAACCAAACACAACTGCCAAAAACTCTTTTTCAATCACCGTGTAGTTCAACTAGGCCTTATTCAAAGTATGACTCACATAATAGATGAAATGGGGTTTCTATCTACACATTGTCTTAAGATAACCCCTACAGTATAGTCAGAGACATCACACATTAGATCAAATAGCTCTCCCCAAATGGGAGGGTGTAGGATAGGTGCAGAGGTTAGGGCTTCCTTCAGTCTATCAAATGCCTTTAAACACTCCTTAGAGAAGTAAAAAGGCACCTCTTTAGCTAAAAGGTTTGTCAAAGGCTCAGCAATTTTATTGAAATCCTAGATAAACCATCCATAAAATCCTACATGCCCAAAAAATGACCTTACATATTTAACACAAGTGGGAGATGGAAGATTAGCATTCAAATAAATTTTTGCTTTATCAACTTTAATCCCATCATCTGAAACTACATGCCCTAAAATAATTCCCTTCCTTATTATAAAATGACATTTTTCCCAATTCAGAGTCAAATTCTTCTCCCCGCATCTTTGCAAAACTCTTATCAGATTGGCTAAACAATCATCAAATGGGGAACCAAACACAAAAAAATCATCCATAAATAACGCAATGCACTGCTCAATCACATCAAAAAATATAGAAATCATACAATGCTGAAAAGTAGCAAGAGCATTACAAAGACCAAATGGCATCCTCCTAAAAGCAAAAGAGCCAAAGGGGCATGTAAGAGTGGTCTTATCTTGGTGCTCAGGTGCTATGGACATTTGGGTGTAGCCAGAGTGTCCATCCAAAAAGTAGTAATAGCCATGTCCAGCTAACCTCTCAAGCATTTGGTCCATAAAAGGCAATATGAAGTGGTCTTTCCTAGTGGCTACATTCAGTTTTCTATAGTCAATACATACATACCGCTTAGACTGGACTCTAGTAGGGACTAACTCATTCTTGTCATTCCTAATTACGTTAATACCGATCTTCTTAGGAACAACTTGAACTAGACTGACCCACTCACTATTAGAAATGAGGTAAATTATCCCATGATCTAACCACTTAATGACCTTTTTTTTGATGACTTCTTATAGGGTAGGGTGTAGACGTCTTTGGTGATCTCTATAAGGTTTAGCATTATTCCCTAAATAAATTTTGTGCTGCACACTGGAAGGGCTGATACCCTTTATATCACCTAATGTCCACCCTATGGCCTCTTTGTATTTCCTAAGTATCTACCCTCTTGGTTCTCTATCAGGTTAGATGCAATAATCACAGGAGAAGTCTCATTTGGACCCAAAAAGACATATTTAAGGGAATCAGGTAATCGTTTTAACTCTAATGTGGGATCAGACGCAAGTGTAACCAAAGAAGGAGAGTGGGGAGAATCAGGCGAGAGGGAATCAATCTCATCACAAATATCATTTTCAATCAAACCATCAGTGCATGAGCCATCACAAGCATACCCATCAAGTCAATTAACACTGTCAAAGTCATCAAAAATAGCAGGTTGTCTTTGCAAATTAAAAATATTCAACTCAACGGTCATGCTTCCAAAAGACAACCTCAGCATACCATTCCTGTAATTAATCAAAGCATTTGATGTAGCTAAGAAAGGTCGACCAAGAATGATAGGTATTTAGGTGTCAAGGTTAGCAACATACTTGGTTTCCAGAATAACAAAATCCACATGATATATGAACCCACCCACTTTAATCAAAACATCCTTGATTAAGCCCCTAGGGGCTTTAGTGGAGCGATCGACTAACTGAAGGATTATCTTAGTGAGTTGTAACTCTTACAATCCCTAATTCTCATACACCGAGTATGGAAGCAAATTAACACTAGCCCCTAAATCTAACAATGCTTTATGGATGGTCTGGTCCCCTATGACTACGAAAATGGTAGGGCAACCAGGGTCTTTGTACTTAGTCAGGATCTGGCGTGAGATAAAAGAGCTCACACTTGAGGCTAAGAAAGTCTTCTTTGGAACATTGGTCATTATTTTAGTGGACCACAACTCTGTCAAGAATTTGGCATAGGGAGGAATTTGCTGGATAGCATTTAGAAGCGGCATGTTGATTTTGACTTGAGAGAAAGTCTCTCTAATCTTATCAACATGGGTCTGGTCCTTCTTCTTCCTTAGCCTATTTAGAAAGGATGCAGTGGGTTTATGAACCCGCTCAACAATCGAAGGTTGAGATGTATCATCCCCCTTCTTAGACTCATCTTGCTTAGTGTCCCTGGGGTCAACTAAGTCAGTAGATCAGTAAGCGGAAAGGGTTAATTGTGGTGCCATCAGTAGCATCCTTAGAAGCGGAATCATTCTCTGGAGAAGATGGTGGAGACAGAGATGGAGAAAACTGAATAGGGACATCCACAAGGTCTTCTAAGTTATAATCAATTAAACAACCTGACCTAAGTGAAGTTATTACATTAACCCTTTTCACATTTGGGTTAGGCTCTGTTTGACTAAGAGAAGTTCCTTTTTCCCTATTGGCTGTCACCAGTTGAGGCAACTGTTCTGCCCTTGTCCTCATTACCTTCTCTAAGCTATTCTATTATCTCTCTAGATCATTAAATCTTTTATCAATCTCGTTATAGCCAGGAGGTGGTTGTGTGTAGGCAGTCGGAGGAGGAGGTCTATGAGCCCATTGGTAGGGTTGGATAGAAGTGTTTTCAGGGAACATTCCGATCTGTGTGTTATGTCCCCCTAAATTTTGGCCCTGACTTCAAGAAAAGTTAGGGTGATTCCTTCACCCTGAATTGTAGGTCAGTGCGAAGGGGTCGTTTCTTGCCCTTTGGTAGGCCATGTTCACTTGCTTGGCTCTTGTTGATAACTGGTGAGCATAGTAGGGACAAGCAGTCAAGATATGGTATAGGGATTGATAGTAAAAACATGTAATGGAAGCACTTTGACAAACATGAGGTAATTGAATAGTCAATCCCTTTAGCTGGCTCTCTAAATCTGTAAACCTAGACTCTATATAACTCAAATCTGACATAGCATGCATACCCCCCTCAGCACCGGCGATTTTAGAACTTAGACTATCATCTATAGTAGTCTCCCACTACATTGTCTTTTTAGCTAAATCCTCTAAGAATTCCCAAGTTCCAGTAGGACTCTTGGATAAGAATCCACCTTGACACAAAGACTCTAGCATAGTCCTAGTTTGTTGGTCCAGACCATCATACACAATTTGACATAGATGCCATTGTTCAAGACCATGGTGAGGATACTGGGCTAACAAGTTCTTAAATCTTTCCATATACTTCCAAAAAGGTTTCTTATGAAACTGCATAAATTGATTCATTTCATTCCTTATTTTAACGATTCTATCATTAGGAAAATATGTTTGCAAAAAGACTTGAAGGAAATCATTCTAATTAGAAATAGAGTTAGAAGGCAAACTATACATCCATCTCTTAGCATTATCTTTTAACGCAAAAGGAATGAATCTCAGTTTAACCACATCAATATGCACATTATAAAAATGTATCATATTACATACTTCTTTAAATTCACTTAAAAATAAATAAGCGTCTTCAAGTCTAGTGAATTTAGGAAGCATCTGAACATAATGTGGTTTCAGTTTAAGCTTCACATTAGTACCTAGGGCGGGAAAATTAAAACATGAAGGTGAGGTTGAACGTGGAGGGTAAAAGATCTCATTTAAAGCTCTTTTGTTCCTATCTTGTCCAACCATTTTTTCAAGGTCAAGTCCAAGTTCAGGTTCAATCCTAGTGAATCTTCTTCTTTTAGGTTCCCTAACCAAACCAATCACGCCAGTCCCACACCTACAATCATATTTTTGGTCTTTTTTTTTTTTTTGAAAAGAAAGAAAATCAATAGAAGTGATCTAAATAGAAACTACTCTAGAAGAAGAATACATAATAAGTAAACACTAATAATAAATAAAATGAAGTACAAAACTAAAAAAAGACACAAATATCGACAAAAATAGCAAAGCATGAAAAGGTGGTCAATTGAATATTTACCATTCCCGGCAATGGCGTCAAAAACTTATTGATACAAAATGTAGCCGCAAGTGCACGGTGTGCAATTTGTAGTATAGTCCCGCGAACATGAGTTGTCCCATGAAGATGGTAATATCAAATCAAATCACTTAATTAACTCAACTATTAATATCTAATATTGGAATTTCCAACCCAAGCCTCTCATCACTATAGACACAAGATCTAACAAATTTGCTTGACTTGCTCTCTTTTAAACTATAATAAAAAAGAATTAAAAAAACTAACTTATAATAACACAAATGAGATAGATGATAAACAAAGTGAAACAAAACAAGCAAAATGAAATAAAAATAGAGGAAAGAAGAGACAAAAAAAAGGAATTATATTTAATCAAACAAACAAAAAGGGGACAAAGGTGAAGAGGGACAATAAAAAGAAACAGGAGAGAGAGTTGTCTAGGAACCTAAAGCTTTCTAGGAAAAATAAAAATTAAAAGCAAATAATTAAATTAAACAAAGGAAAAGCACTGAACCCAAAAACTAGAATAAGCCATACACCTGTTCATCGAAAAGAAGAAAACAGAGCATGAAACTAAAGGGGGGAAAAAACCATTCCAATAGAGTGAAAAAGATTGAAGAAACAAAGCATCAAAGTGATTAAAAACTAGATCAAAAACTTGTAAATTACTTCAACCTGATAGCCAAGAATCTCAGCCAAAAACACAAGATTAGAAGAAAGAAAAATGTTATTCTCTAATTCGATTCTTCAACAATGGCTTCCAAGCCCTAAATTCAATAGTGGAGAAGAACCCAAAAATTGCTACAATTTGAACCAGAGAAGGATAATATTGAAAGAGAGAACTCAATATAACTGATTACTGAAAAAAATTATAAAATGAAGTGCAAAACTAATAAAAGACACAGATATCGACAAAAATAGCAAATCACAAAAAAGTGATCAATTGAATACTTGCCATCCCCGCCAATGGTACCAAGAACTTGTTGATATAAAATGTACCCGCAAGCGCATGATGTCTAATTTGTAGTATAGTCCGGCGGATACGAGTCCTTCCACGAAGATGATAGTATCACATTAAATCACTTAATTAACTCAACTATTAATATCTAATATTGGAATTCCTAACCTAAGCTTATCATCCCTTTAGACACAAAATCTAAAAAGTTTGCTTCACTTGCTCTCCTTTAAACTATAATTAAAAAAAAGCATTAAAAAAAACTAACTTACAATAAAACAAATGAGATAGATGATGAAAAAAGTGAAACGAAAGAAGAAAAATGAAATAAAAATAGAGCAAAGAAGAGGGACAAACAAAAAGGAATTATATGTACTCAAACAAACAAAAAAGGGACAAAAGTTTAGAGGTTCATTAATGAAAGCGGAATGAAATAAACAGAGGGAAGAGAGAGAGAGAGTTGTCTTGGGACCTAAAGCTTGCTGGGCAAAATAAAAAATAAAAGAAAATAATTAAATTAAACAAAGGAAAAGCACTGAACCCAAAAACTAGAATAAGCCATGCGCCTGTTCATCGAAAAGAAGAAAACAGAGCATGAAACTAAAGAAAAAAAACAGGGCATTCCAACTGAGTGAAAAAGATTGAAGAAACAGAGCATCAAAGTGACTAAAAAGTGAATCAAAAACTTACAAATTGATCCACCCCGATGGCCAAGAATTTCAGCCAAAAACACAAGATAGGAAGAAAGAAATTTGTTATTCTCTAATCCAATTCCTCAACAATGGCTTCGAAGCCCTTAATTCAATAATGGAGAAGAACCTGAAAATTGCTACAATTTGAACCAGAGAAGGATAATATTGAAAGAGAGAACTTAATATAGTTGATTGCTTAGAAAAATTATAAAATGAAGTACAAAACTAATAAAAGACACAGATATCGACAAAAATAGCAGAGCACAAAAATGTGATCAATTGAATACTTACCATCCCCAACAACGGCGCCAAAAACTTGTTGATATAAATTGTAGCCGCAAGAGCACGATGTCTAATTTGTAGTATAGTCCGGCGAGTACGAGTCGTCCCACGAAGATGCTAGTATCGAACTAAGTCACCTAATTAACTCAACTATAGATATCAAACATTGGAATTTCCAACCCAAGCTTATCATCACTTTAGATGTAAGATCCAAACAATTTGCTTGACTTGGTCTCTTTTACACTATAACAAAAAGAATTAAAAAAATCAACTTATAATAACATAAATGAGACAGATGATAAACAAAGTGAAACGAAAGAAGCAAAATGAAATAAAAATAGAGCAAAGAAGAGGACAAATAAAATGGAATTATACGTAATCAAACAAACAAAAAGGGGACAAAGGTGCA
Organism: Carnegiea gigantea; assembly: GCA_029747015.1. Taxonomy (NCBI): domain Eukaryota; kingdom Viridiplantae; phylum Streptophyta; class Magnoliopsida; order Caryophyllales; family Cactaceae; genus Carnegiea; species Carnegiea gigantea. Next base: position 17,193 of record JAKOGI010001675.1, read on the forward strand.
GAGGGGTCAACGATTCATTTATCAAAGTGAAATGAAATAAAAATAGGTAAGAGAGAAAGCCGTCTGGGAACCTAAAGCTTGCTAAGCAAAATAAAAATTAAAAGCAAATAATTAAATTAAATGAAGGAAAAGCACTGAACCCAAAACTAGAATAAGCCATGCGCTTGTTCGTCGAAAAGAAGAAAACAGAGCATGAAACCAAAGAAAAAAAACAGAGCATTCCAATAGAGTGAAAGAGATTGAGAAAGCAGAGCATCAAAGTGACTGACAATTGGATCAAAAATTTGCAAATTACTTCAATCCGATAGCCAAGAATCTCAGCCAAAAAACACAAGATTGGAAGAAAGAAATTTGTTATTCTCTAATCCGATCCTTAAAAAATGGCTTCCAATTTCTTAATTCAATAATGGAGAAGAACCCGAAAATTGCTACAATTTGAACTAGAAAAGGATAATATTGAAAGAGGGAACTCAATATAACTAATTGCTGGAAAAAAAAATTATAAAATGAAGTGCAAAACTAATAAAAGACACAGAGATCGACAAAAATAGTGAATCACAAAGAAGTGATCAATTGTATATTTACCATCCTCGCCAATGGCGCCAAGAACTTGTTGATATAAAATGTACCGGCAAGCACACGGTATCTAATTTGTAGTATAGTCCGGCAAATACGAGTCGTCCCATGAAGATGGTAGTATCAAATTAAATGACTTAAATATTAATATCTAATATTGGAATTCCCAACCCCTTATCATCACTTTAGACACAAAATCTAAAAAGTTTGCTTCACTTGCCCTCCTTTAAACTATAATAAAAAAGAATTTAAAAAAACTAACTTATAATAATACAAATGAGATTGATGATAAGAAAAGTGAGACGAAAGAAGCGAAATGAAATAAAAATAGAGCAAAGAAGAGGACCAAAAAGAGGAATTTTATGTAATCAAACAAACAAAAAGGGGAGAAAAATGAAGAGGGGTCAGAGGTTCATTAATGAAAGGGAAACGAAATAAAAAGAGGGAAGAGAGAGAGTTGTCTCAGGACCTAAAGCTTACTAGGCAAAATAAAAATTAAAAGCAAATAATTAAATTAAACAAAGGAAAAGCACTGAACCTAAAAACTAGAATAAGCCATGTGTCTGTTCATCGAAAAGAAAAAAATAGAGCATGAAACAAAAGAAAAAAAACAAAGCATTCCAACATAACGAAAAAGGCTGAAGAAACAAAGCATCAAGGTGACTGAAAATTAGATTAAAAACTTGCAAATTAATTTAGCCCGATAGCCAAGAATCTCAGCCAAAAATATAAGATCGGAAGAAAGAAATTTATTATTCTCTAATCCGATTCTTCAACAATGGCTTCCAAGCCCTTAATTCAATAATGGAGAAGAACCTGAAAATTGCTACGATTTGAACCAGAGAAGGATTAACAGAGGGAACTCAATATAACTAATTGCTGGAAAAAAAATTATAAAATGAAGTACAAAACTAATAAAAAACACAGATATCGACAAAAATAGCAAATCACAAAAAGGTGATCAATTGAATACTTACCATCCCCGACAACGCTGCCAAAAACTTGTTGATATAAAATGTACTTGCAGTGCACGGTGTTTAATTTGTAGTATAGTCCTGCAAATACGACTTGTCCCATGACAATGGTACTATCAAATCAAATATTAATTAACTCAATTGTTGATATCTAATATTGGAATTCCCAACCCAAGCTTATTATCACTTTTGACACAAGATCGAAAAAATTTGCTTGACTTGCTCTCTTTTAGACTATAATAAAAAAGAATTAAAAAAATTAACTTATAATAACACAGATGAGATAGATGATAAACAAAGTGAAACGAAATAACAAAATGAAATGAAAATGGAGCAAAGAAGAGGACAAAAAAAAAAAGAATTATATGTAATCAAATAAACAAAAAGGGGACAAGCGTGAAGAGGGGACAGGGGCTCATTAATGATAGTGAAATGAAATAAAAAGAGGGATGAGAGAGAGTCGTCTGGGAACCTAAAAGTTGCTAGGCAAAATAAAAATTAAAAGCAAATAATTAAATTAAACAAAGAAAAAGCACTGAACCCAAAACTGCCATGAGCCATGTGCCTGTTCATCGAAAAGAAGAAAACAGAGCATGAAATAAAGAAGAAAAACAAAGCATTCCAACAGAGTGAAAGAGATTGAAGAAAAGAGCATCAAAGTGACTGACAATTGGATCAAAAGCTTGCAAATTTATTCAACCCGATAACCAAGAATCTCAGCCAAAAACGCAGGATCGGAAGAAAGAAATTTGTTATTCTCTAATTTAATTCTTCAACAATGGCTACCAAGCCCTTAATTCAATAATGGAGAAGAACCCAAAAATTGCTACGATTTGAACCAGAGAAGGATAATATTGAAAGAGAGAACTCAATATAACTGATAGCTGAAAAAAATTATAAAATGATGTGCAAAACTAATAAAAGACACAGATATCGACAAAGATAGCAAATCAAAAAAAGCGATCAATTGTATACTTACCATCCCCGCCAATGGCGCCAAGAACTTGTTGATATAAAATGTACCCGTAAACGCACGTTGTCTAATTTGTAGTAGCCCAGCGAATATGAGTCGTCCCACGAAGATGGTAGTATCAAATTAAATCGCTTAATTAACTCAACTATTAATATCTAATATTGGAATTCCCAACCCAAGCTTATCTTCACTTTAGACATAAGATCTAAAAACTTTGCTTCACTTGCTCTCCTTTAAACTATAACAAAAATAATTAAAAAAAATAATTTATTAGAACACAAATGAGATAGATGATAAACAAAGTAAAATGAAAGAAGCAAAATGAAATAAAAAGTAGAGCAAAGAAGAGCACAAAAAAAAAGGAATTATATGTAATCAAACAAACAAAAAGGGGGACAAAGGTGAAGAGGGGTCAGGGGTTCATTAGTGAAAGTGAAATGAAATAAAAAGAGGGAAGAGGGAGAGGAGTGTCTGGGAACCTAAAGCTTGCTAGGCAAAATAAAAATTAAAAGCAAATAATTAAATTAAACAAAGGAAAAGCACTGAACCCAAAAACTGGAATAAGTCATGCACCTGTTCATTGAAAAGAAGAAAGCAGAGCATAAAACTAAAGAAAAAAAATAGAGCATTCCAACAAAGCGAAAAAGACTGAAGAAACAGAACATCAAAATGACTGAAAATTGGATCTAAAATTTGCAAATTAATTCAACCTAATAGCCAAGAATCTCATCCAAAAACACAAGATCAGAAGAAAGAAATTTGTTATTCTCTAATCTGATTCTTCAACAATGGCTTCCAAGCTCTTTACTCAATGATGGAGAAGAACCCGAAGATTGCTACAATTTGAACCAGAGAAGGATAATACTCAAAGAGAGAACTCAATATAACTAATTGATGAAAAAATTTGATGCCTTCTACCTCCCCATCGTATTGCCATTTATACATGAATTTGCCCCTCCATCCAACTTTCAGAACCCACAAAATTTGGTTGAGAGCTGATTCTTCGATTCCCATGGTTTCTGCAACAAACTTCAGTCATCTTCCGTCCCAATACTCACTGGCATGATCAAATTTAGGGAGAATCATGAAGCCATTTTACTAGGTTTTTTCAACATATTCGCTCCAGAAAAATCTGGATTGATTAACGGTGATGAAGAGAGGAAGGAGGTGGTTTTGTTGGCCATGCCATGAAGATGGGCAAAATGAGTGAATCAACGGGTATTAGTGAGGTGAAGGAGAAGAGAGAAAATTAATAGGAGAGTGGGTAAGTTAGTCATGTGCATGGCATGTGACAATGAATGGAGGGTCTGATATGGGCTGCCCAATATTGGGCCATAGACAATTCTGATCCACTCTCGTCTCACATGCTCCAAATATCACATTTTTTTCAATTTTGTTGTTTCCTACAAAAAAAAATAAATTAAAATATAAGAATAAACATAGTAAAAATAATATTTATTCACAAGCAAAATACAGTGTAACGTGTATTAAAAATATTAAATTTATGGACTCAACAAATACCCCCATGCTTAATTCTTTTGCTCGTCCCCGAGCAAAACAACTAAACTACCTAAAAAGAAATGGAAAATAAGAGAAAGAAAATCCTAACTCACTTTCGTAGGAATCACGGTTGCATTTAGCGTATGCAACAACCCCTTTAAACCTCTAGGTTCCCCATAGTGAACGAGTAAAGTCTCATGAGGGTTTGCTAAAGATGTAGCCATAAAATCTTTATCAGGAAAAAGAGCAAAATAGAAAGAAAGGAAAACGAAAAGAAAATTAAAAGAAAAAAAATTTATACAAATGTGAAAGGGGAGGTAGTATAAAATTTCAACAAGACCTATCACCTTATTAACCAAGATATTATCCTGTATATAAACAACGTATACACTTATAGACTTTAAGCCCTTATGGATGATATATAACTCCAACTTTTCACCCCGAAAACCAGCATAACCATATATCCATCCTAGTGCACGGTGTGCGAGTGTACTATCATCCTAGAAATTAAGCTAACCAAAGTTTGACTTATTTCCACTTAAGAAGACATAACTGCTTTATTGACTCACTGTCATAGGAAGCAAGTTTTCCCAATAGCAGTATTGCCTCAAAGGATAACACCCAATAGCGCATGCCTCAAAGGGTACTTATCATTCCCAACTTTATGACTCTTTTTTTCCTTTCTTTTTTTGAATGCAAATTCAAAGCAAAAACAAAAACAACTATACAAAGACAAGAAGGAGAGTCAACTATGGAAGCCTAAGACTCTAGGATAATAGTGATGTTTAAAGTAAGGATTGGATTCATAGCTATAAGGTAATAACAAGGATAGAAGTGGGGTACAGAATGTCACACTTAGGATTAAGTCTTTACCATGTACATCTTTTCTATATACAAGCTAATACCAAGTCACAAGGGATCAATCCAGTCGAAATAGTATACATTTCCTAAAATAAAACGAACGCAAGGAAAGAAAGAGAAAAGAAAAGAAAATTTTTTAATATTTTCAATTTTTTATTTAAAGAAATGCAAGGGCCCTCACCACCACACTTAAACAATGCAATGTCTCTATTGCATGTAAAAGTATTAGAATGAAAAGCACAAATCAAAAATAAAGAAAAGAAAATAAGATTTATACAAAGGAACAATAGCACCAGGTTAAATGCTGGATGCATCCAAGCTAATCTCCACATCTTTAGTCTCTATACTCGGGTTTATAGAGCATCAATCACTCTAGTTCTCTCTCCTCTGCAGGTAGCTCCAGAAATGGTTTCAACGTTTCTCTATTCACCTTGAAATGCGTACCTCTCATGGGATGTTATATCTCTATAGCACCATGTGAGAAAACATGAGAAACAATAAAAGGATCAGTCCAATAAGATCTCAGCTTACCTGAAAAAAGGTGAAGTCTGGATTCATAGAGTAATGCCTTCTGACCTGGGAGAACTATTTTCTGTGGATACATTTGTCATGAAACAACTTTGCTCTCTCTTCATACATCCTAGAGTTGTTATAGGCCTCAGCTCTGATCTCTTCCAATTCACTCAACTGTAACTTCCTATCTACCTCAGCCGCCTCTAAGTCGAGGTTGAAAGTTTTTATAGCCCACATAGGCCAATGCTCAAATTCTAAAGGAAGATGACAAGGCTTACCAGAGGCAACCCTAAAAGAAGACATGCCTAAAGGGGTTTTAAAAGATGCCCTATAAGCCCAGAGAGCATTAATGAGCTTATCGGTCCAATCCTTATGGTTTCTACTCACAGTCTTTTCCAACATCTATTTAATTTGCCTATTAGAAATCTCTACCTGGCCGCTAGTCTGAGGATGATAAGAGGTACCTAAATGATGAATGATCGAGTGCTTTTTCAACCATGCACCAAAAGAACGATTATCAAAATGAGTACCCTGGTCGCTGATGATGGCCCTGGGCATGCCGTACCTGGAGAAAATATTTCCCTAAGGAACTTGACAATAACTCTAGCCTCAGTTGTCCTGGTCAGCATAGCCTCTACCCACTTAGACACATAGTCTACGGCGAGGAGAATATACTCATTCCTAAAGAAAGATGGAAGTGGTCCCATAAAATCAATCGCCCAAACATAAAAAATCTCAACAATAATAATCTACCTAAGCGACATCATAACTCTTCTACTGATTTTCCCAAACTGTTGACACCTAGGGCAACTCTTATAGTGTAAGTGGATATCTTTGAACAAAGTAGGCCAATACAAACCACATCGAAGGACTTCGACAACTGTTTTCTTCCCACTAAAATGCCCCTCACAAACTTGGTCATGATAAAAAGAAAGGACACTTTTAATCTCATGGTTAGGAAAACACCTCCTAAAAATCTGGTCAAAATAATATTTAAACAAGTAGGGGTCATCCCAATAGAAACATTTCACAAAATCAAAGAATCAATCTTTATCATGCATACTCCACCAAAGGGTATCTCACCAATCACTAGATAATTGACGATATCAAGATACCATGGTTCAGATTGAACTATAAGTAGCTGCTCGTCAGGGAAATACTCAGATATGGTGGGCTCACTCTCTTTTTATAAAATGATCCAAGATAGATGGTCAGCAATTAAGTTCTCACAAGCCTTCCTATCTCAAATCTCACAATCAAACTCTTGCAAAAGTAAAATCCATCTAATCAGCTTGGGTTTTGCATCCTTCTTGGAGAAGAGATGCTTACATCATGGTCTATATTTACAATCACATAAGACCCAATCAAGTAGGGTTGAAATTTCTAAAACCAAACATGACTACCGAAAACTCTTTTTCAGTTACTGTGTAGTTCAACTGGGCCTCATTTAAAGTATGGCTCGCATAATATATGACATGGACTTTCCTATCTACACGTTGTCCTAAGACAACCTCTATAACATAGTCAAAGGCATCACATATCAGCTTAATGGCTTACCCTAGATGGGAGGTTGTAGGATAGGTGTAGAGGTCAGGACTTCCTTCAGTCTATTAAATGCCTTTAAACACTCCTTAGAGAAGTAAAAGGAACATATTTAGCAAAAAGGTTGGTCAAGGGCTTAGCAATTTTACTAAAATCCTGGATAAACTGTTTATCAAATCCAGCATGCCCGAAAAATGACCTTTCATATTAACACAAGTGGGAAATGGAAGATTAGCAATCAAATCAATTTTTGCTTTATCGACGTCAATCCTATCATGTGAAATTACATGCCCTAAAACAATTCCCCTCTTTACCATAAAATGACAATTTTTCCAATTCAGAGTTAAATTCTTCTCCCTGCATCTTTGTAAAACTCTTGTCAAATTGGCTAAATAGTCATCAAATGAGGAACCAAACACAAAAAAATCATCCATAAACACCTTAATGCATTACTAAATTATATCAGAAAATATTGAAATCATGCACTGAAAAGTGGCAGGAGCATTACAAAGACCAAATGGCATCCTCCTAAAAGAAAAAGTGCCAAAGGGGTATGAAAGAGTGGTCTTGTCTTGGTACTCATGGTGCTATGGAGATTTCGGTATAGCCAGAGTATCCATCCAAAAAGCAGTAGTAGCTGTGTCCAATGAACCTTTCAAGCATTTGGTCCATAAAGGCAATGGGAAGTGGTCTTCCCTGGTGGCTACATTCAGTTTCCTATAGTCAATATATACACGCCACCCAAACTAGACTTTAGTGGGGACTAACTCATTTTTGTCATTCCTAATCACAGTAATACCCGTCTTCTTAGGAACAACTTGAATTGGGATGACCTACTCGCTATCAGAAATGGGATAAATTATCCCATGATCTAACCACTTAATGACCTCTTTTGACGACTTCTTGTAGGGTAGGGTTTAGACATCTTTGGTGGTCTTTATAAGGTTTAGCATTATCCTCTAAATGAATTTTATGCTGCATAATGGAGGGGCTAATACCTTTTATGTCACCTAAAGTCCACCATATGACCTCTTTGTTTTCCCTAAGTACTTTCAGCAATTTACCCTCTTAATCCTCTATCAGATTGGATGCAATAATTACAGGAGCAGTCTCATTTGGACCCAAACAAACATACTTAAGGGAATCAACAATGGTTTTAACTCTAACATGGGATCAAATGCATGTGTAACTGAAGAAGGAGAGTGAGGAGAATCAGGGAAGAGGGAATCTACCTCATCACAAATATCATTTTCAATCAAATCCTCAGCATATGAGTCATCACAAACATACACATCAAGCCATTTAACACTGTCAAACTTATCAAAATAAGCAGGTTGTCTTTGCAAATTAAAAATACTCAACTCAACGGTCCTGTTTCCAAAAGATAATTTCAACATACCATTCGTGCAATTAATCAAAGCATTTGAAGTTGCTAGGAAACTTCGACTAAGAATGACATGTATTTGGGTCTCAGGGTCAGCAACAGACTCGGTTTCAAGAACAAAAAAATCCACACGATATATGAACTCACCCACTTTAATCAAAACATCCTCGACTAAGCCCCTATGGGCTCTAGTGGAGTGATCAGCTAACTAAAGGATTGTCTTAGGGGGTTTAACTCTCCCAATCCCTAACTCTCATATGCCGAGTATGGAAACAAATTAACACTGACCTCTAAATCCAACAATGCTTTATGGATGGTCTAGTCCCCTATCACTATGGAAATGGTAGGGCAACCGCGGTTTTTGTACTTAGCTGGGATCTGACGTGAGATAATGGAGCTCACATTTGAGGCTAAGAAAGCCTTCTTTGGGATATTCGTCGTTCTTTTAGTGGTGCATAACTCTTTCAAGAATTTGGCATAGGGAGGCATTCGCTGGATAGCATCTAGAAGGGAAATGTTGATTTTAACTTGAGAGAAAGTCTCCCTAGTCTTATCAACATGGGTCTGGTCCTTCTTATTCCTTAGCCTATTTGAAAAGGGTACAGTGGGTTTATGAACCCGCTCAATAGTTGAAGGTTGAGACAACTGTTCTACCATTCATAAGGTCTTTTAAGTTATGATCAATTAAACGACCTGACCTAAGTAAAGTTATTGCATTAACCCTTTTTACATTATCTTTAACTGGTGGGCGCATTGAAGATGAACCTACATTTGGGTTAGGCTCTGGTTGACTAAGAAATGTTCCTTATTCCCTATTGGCTGTGACCAATTGGGGCAACTATTCTACCATGGTCCTCATTACCTTCTCTAAGTGATTCTGTAATCTCTCTAGATTATTAAATCTTTTATCAATCCTATTATAATTAGGAGGTTGTTGTGTGTAGGCAGGCGGAAGAGGAGGTCTAGGCGCCCTTTGGTAGGGTTGGATAGAAGTGTTTCTAGGGAACATTCCGGTCTGTGTGTTAGGTCCCCCTAAATTTTGGCCCTGACTCTAAGAAAAGTTAGGGTGATTCCTCCACCTAGATTATAGATAGGTGCGAAAGGGTCATTTCTTGGCCTTTGGTAGGTAATGCTCATTTGCTCAGTTCCAGTTGATAACTGGTGAGCATAGTAGAGACAAGCAGTCAAGGTATGGTATAGGGATTGATAGTGAGAACATGTAATGGAAGCACTTTGACAAACCTAAGGTGATTGAATAGTCAATCCCTTTAACTGGTTCTCTAAAGCTGTAAACCTAGACTCTATATGACTCAAATCTGACACTGCATGCATACCCCCTTAGCATTGGCGATTTTAGAACTTAGACTATCATCTCTAGCGGTCTCCCACTACATTATCTTTTTTGCTAAATCCTCTAAGAATTCCCAAGTTGCGGTAGGACTCTTGGATAAGAATCCACCTTGACATATAGACTCTAGCAGAGTCATAGTTTTTGGTCCAACCCCTCATACACAATTTGACATAGATGCCACTGTTCAAGACCATGGTGGGGACACTGGACTAACAAGTTCTTAAATCTTTCAATGTACCTCCAAAAAGGCTCCTTATGAAACTAAATAAATTGATTTATTTCATTCCTTAGTTCAACGACTCTATCATTAGGAAAATAATTTTGCAAAAAGCCTTTAACAAAATCATTCTAATTAGAAATAGAGTTAGCAGGCAAACTATCTCTTGGCATTATCTTTTAACGCAAAAAGAACGAATCTCAGTTTAACCACATCAATATGCACATTGTGAAAATGTATTATATTACATACTTCTTTAAATTTACTTAAAAATAAATAAGCATCTTCAAGTCCAGTGAAGTTGGGAAGCATCTGAATATAATGTGGTTCTAGCATTAGGTTCAGATTAGTACCTAAGGCGGCCAAATTAAAATAGGTAAGGTTGAATGTGGAGTGTAAAAGATCTCATTTAAAACTCTTTCGTTCCTATCTTGTCCAGTCATTTTTTTCAAGTTCAAGTCCAGGTTCAGGTTCAATCCTAGTGAGTCTTCTCCTTTTAGGTTTCCTAACCCACACAATCACGCAAGTCCTACACCCACAATCGTATTTTTGGTCTTTTATTTTTTGACAACAAAGAAAATCAATAGAAGTGATCTAAATAAAAACAACTCAAGAAGGAGAATAAATAATAAATAAAGACTAATAATCAATAAAATGAAGTACAAAACTAATAAAAGACAAAGATATCGACAAAAATAGCAAAGTATAAAAAAGTGGTCAATTGAATACTTACCATCCCCGGTAATGGCGCCAAAAACTTGTTGATATATAATGTAACCGCAAGCGCACGGTGTGTAATTTATAGTATAGTCCCGCTAATACGAGTCGTCCCACAAAGATGGCAGTATCAAATTAAATCACTTAATTGACTCGACTATTAATATCTAATATTAGAATTCCCAACCCAAGCTTATCATCACTTAGACACAAGATCTAAAAATTTTGCTTGACTTGCTCTCTTTTAAGCTATAATAAAAAAGAATTTAAAAAAACTAACTTATAATAACACAAATGGGATAGATGATAAACAAAGTGAAACGAAAGAAGCAAAATGAAATTAAAATAGAGCAAAGAAGAGGACAAAAAAAGGAATTATATGTAATCAAGCAAACAGAAAGGGGACAAAGGTGAAAAGGGGTCAAGGTTTCATTAATGAAAGTGAAATGAAATAAAAAGAGGGAAGAGAGAGAGTTGTCTGGGAACCTAAAGCTTGCTAGGCAAAATAAAAATTAAAAGCAAATAATTAAATTAAACAAAGAAAAAGCATTGAACCCAAAAACTGGAATAAGCCATGCGCTTGTTCATCGAAAAGAAGAAGACAGAGCATGAAACTAAAGAGACAAACAGAGCATTCCAACATAGTGAAAAAGATTGAAGAAACAGAGCATCAAAGTGACTAAAAATTGGATCAAAAATTTGCAAATTAATTCAACCCGATAGCCAAGAATCTTAGCGAAAAACACAATCGGAAGAAAGAAATTTGTTATTCTCTAATAAGATTCTTCAACAATGGCCTCTAAGCCCTTAATTCAATAATGGAGAAGAACCCGAAAATTACTACAATTTGAAGTAGAGAAGGACAATATTGAAAGAGAGAACTCAATATGACTAATTGCGGAAAAAAATTTGATGCCTTCTACCTCCCCATGCTACTACTATTTATACATGAATTTGCCCCTAAAGTCCATGTGAGAGCTAATTTTCGGTTCCTATGATTTCTACAACAACCTTTAGTTGTCTTCCGTCTCAATACTCATTTGCAGGGTCAAATTTAGTGAGAATCATGGAGCCATTTTACTGGATCCTCTTAACATATTCGCTCTAGAAAAATCTGGATTGATGAATGGTGATGGGGGGAGGAGGAAGGTGGTTTCGTTGGCCATGCAATGAAGATGGCGAAGATGAAGGGGATGGTGGGTGATGAAGGTGCTGATGAAGATGACTGAATCAACGGGTATCAGTGAGGTGAAGGAGGAGAGAGAAAATTAATAGAAGGGTGGGTAAACTGGTCATATGCATGGCATGTGACAATGAATGGAGGGTTTAATATGGGCTGCCCAGTATTGGGCCATAGATAATTCTGATCTAGTCTCCTTTCCTATGCTCGAAATATTGCATTTTTTGGTCAATTTTATTATTTTCTACAAAACAGAATAAATTAAAAGAAAAGCATAAAAATAGTAAAAATAATATTTATTCACAAGCAAAATATAGTGTAAAGGGTATTAAAAATATTAAATTTACGGACTCCATACTTCACTAGAAATATGTAGAAATGGTGAATTACAAGGTTGCTTCAGGATTTTTTTGGGTATATAATTTATTTGTCTTGTTTTAGGAGTGGCAAATGGAACATTAAATTTTCATAATGATTACTAAAAATTTTGTCTTCCTAGTTATCCTTTGTTTTCGTAAGTTCATTAAAGTAATCCTTACACATTAAATGTGGAGTGAACAACAACATATTGAATGTAAACTTTTAATTAATGTTAATTGGTTATAGTGGAGGCAAAAACTAAAGTCAAAACATTACTACCGTCCATCTAATGGACAAGGCTAGGTGTTGAGAATTCTAGTGAACAATAATATTGCCAAACATTCTTACATAGTTTGAACTGGCTATTCTAATCTAAAGCACAAATGTGTATATGCTCTTATCTAATATAGTGAAGTATGCAAAAGCAATCTATAGAATCCTCAACACGATCACTTTGAGCTTACTAGACTCCTTCGCCCCAACTTTAAGGTACTGTTTTCTAGCTAGTTGAGGTTAGATTCGCAAACATTACTTGAAAACATGGAAGACAAAAACTTCGAATAGTGAGCTGAAACTCAATACGTCTACCCCTATACTGCAAAGATAGAAAACATTTTTAGTGGGCATTCGCATTTCAATTCATTTTAGTTCAAAATAAGAGAGAGATAATTACATTAAATTTATTGTCGGTTATTACCTGAATGCAAGACCCAATTGATGGGCCCATCTGAATAATACGATTATTGAGTAAGATCCGACCTTCCAAGCCAATCAAGAGGTTTGAGTTGAAACCACACATATGAATTGATGGGTAGAAGACTTTACAATCAATAATTGATGGGTCCACCTGATTATGTGATAAAACAATACTTGAAATAATTCAGTAAATACTTATATATTATGAAATTTTTATACTTATAAAAATATGGAGATTTTTAAAAGGTACAAGACATAAACATATTATGACTTGAAGCCGCACGGATGACAGAGAGGAGATGACTTTAGTTTCTTATTCAAAGGGAGTCTTTGTGATTAATAAATTTACATAGTTATTGAATTAATGAGTTTACTCCACAAAGGCACATGCATAAATAATTTCAATTAAGAACTGTCTTCTATTTTATCATTATTTCTTCACAAGTTAACTACTTAATTTAATGCCTAAAGAGTCATTTTGATTTATTTATTTATCATATCAACACCCTAAATAATAGGGATCCTTTGAGTCTCATTTTAAATAAGAAATTTTATTATTATTATTGTTGTTGTTGTTATCATCATCATCATTATTAGTAGTAGTAGTAGCAGTAATAGTAGTTGTAGTAGTTTTAGTATTGTTGTTGTTCTTAAAGAGGGTCATGAATTCTTTTCTTTAGTTTGACTTAATCATTTGTTGACTATTTTATCTATTCTTTTATGTGTTCCTTCGCTTATTTCCTCTAATTTTATTTAATCTAATTCCTTTTTCCCTTGAATTCTTGACACTAACTCTTTTATTTTTTACTTTTTATATTTTTTCTTAAGTTAATTACTTAGTAATTGGAGATTAAAAATAATTACAATAAAAATAAGTGATTTTTCACACAATTGAGCACTTCTAGGGATCACAATAGATGAGTTCTTTCTTGGAGAGTTCCAAGTAGCTTATAATACATATAAATAATTCATTTATACAATTTAATTTAGCCTATGGTGTCTACCCTTTTTCACATGTTCATATCATGGTTCTTTCTTAGATTAGAAGGGTCATTAGTTATGTAATTTGTACCTTAGAATAACTTAAGTATCCAAACCTCTCAAAATTGTTATTCACCAATTTCATTCTTATCGAAGATAAACTTTAAACTCTTACTCGAACCATAAATCCAAATTAAGTCCATACGTTCCGAAATTCTCGAAGTTTTACACCTTCCCACCTTTCCCTGTACTAGATGACAAATAATACCAATCCCATAAAGCATAAATTATTATTTTCGGTCTAAAAACATAATGAAGTTTTCAAACCTAGAATTACTTGTAAGTTTTAAAAGAGTTGATATGCTTATAAAATAAGACCAAATTCCCATATTCATCAATTTTTCAACATCCAAATACAAAACCTCCACAAGCTTTTATTTAGGCATGAACCAGTATCAAACACTACCAAAAAAAAGGCATTCGTCCACTCTTACTTAACCACGCATGGCTAAGTGTAGCAGGAAAATAAGCAAAAATGAGCGCCCAAAATTATTCCCACACATAATAAGCGTGAAAATATAACCACTCTTATAAGAGTGATAGTAACTAATTCAGGAATGTCCACTGCTATTAAGTGTGGAGATATCTCGTAAATAGGAAACATTTAGCATGGATATTAAGTGTGGTAGAATTTTTTAATTTTTTGAAATTTATTTTTAGTTCAGCTACTAAGTTAAATTACAATTGAATTAAAACTAAAAAAAAGGCAAGGAAGTTTTTAGTCAAGTCTTGCCCGCCCAGTCGCGGACTCTACCTAAACACTCTGCCATTCGCGTAGTGCCGTGGTTGTTTCAGAAAACCCTAGCTTCGACGGTTGGTATGGTCGGCAGTGTTCCTGTCGAAAGCAAGGGTATAGTGCTTTCTGGTCATCCCCGCGTGCTTTACGTTGGTGTTTCTGCCCAAACTTTGCTTCTTCCTCAGGCCCAGTTTCTTTTGCCTCCTGCTCAGCCCATTTGGCCGGCGTCTCCTGGTTGCCGGCGGCAAGGATTCTAGCTGGCTGCTTGTCCTAAATTACCTATCATCAACCACTTTCTCTCACTCTTTAAATTGTATGGTTTCAACATTGAAATTTAGCAATAATTACCTTAGTTGTTTTGTTTGGGTGCTAAAATTCTTGATTTTTTACTAAATATCTAAAAGAAAAAAAAAACCTTATCAGAGGGTGAAGAAGGACTAGGCTAATCCCAACATTTTTCCTATGATGTTCATTGACTTTGAATTGTGAATTTAGAGCTGTAAATGGGATAAGCAGTTTTAGATTTTAAGTGTTATGTGCTTTTTCCACTAGTTTCAGTTCATCTATGGTGAACATTCCTTTTTCTAATGGTGAGGATTACTTGAACTATTAGCATTCACTTAAGGGTCTAGTTAATTGTTTTTAGGTTTGGAACTTACAATTTACAAGCCATGATTCACTGATTTCATTGCTTATGTTCTAATCACTTGTTTAAGAACATAGTAACTTGAAGTACAGCCTCTGCTCTTAGTTTCTTTTAGTCGATCCAACATCACTTGGTTAATTTAGGATTAATGATTTTGCTTTCCATACTATCCTATGTTCTAGTCGTTCTGTTTCATGCATTGGATACATTTTATTTATAAGCAATCTTGAATTATCCATTTTGGAATCCTTACTTCAAGCCATGAATATGGTTAATCAATTTCAAGTTTTAAACATTCGATCACCTGGTTATTCCTATGGTATGGAATACTCTCAAGATTTGAGTGTTGTGTAAGAGTTGTTTCTGAGCCATTTGCCTGCTTCAATCCTAAAAATTATGTTGAGTGGCTCTAGTTGTATTGCTAATGTGAAATTTAGCCGATGGTGAAAGTAGGAAATGTAGAAGCTATATCAGGAAGGCTATACCCATATTATAGTTATTGCTACATTTTTCCTACTACCCTATGTGGGCAAATCACATTAGGAGACCTGACAATAGTAAAGAAGGAGGTCTTTTGAGCATGTGCCTAGGGTTTGAGATACCCATCCCAGTTTCGAGCTATTATGGATCAAGTTTGATTCTTGACATTCATACAACATTGCTTCTCTTCCCTTATTGGGCAGAGAGAAACTTGTTTTTGATCATATATTGAATGAAACATTAGTTGCATGATAAAAGGGGAAAAAAAAAAGAAGAGTTTAATCATCATTTCTTAACCTTTGTGACAGCGAACTCAGAACTATAATTGATGACATTACCCTTTTTGCTGGTTTAACATAGTATAAGAATAATGGCATTGATTGTGTTGAGACACTAAATATTAAACCCACCCAGTGTTTGAACATTTACTGCTTTGTTATGCTGATGTGTTCATTACCTCCTGAGAAATTTGCCTTTGTTGGTCTTGTTGTCATTTTGCAATTGCAATTCATATTGCATAGATTACATTCAATGCATGGCATACGTATCCTCTATCAAATAGGCTTGTCAAATGCTTGCTTTCTTTAATAACTTTGCTTCGAAGTATGCAGCCGTTAAGTTGTTTATTTTTCATAAGCTACAATTTCTCCCTTTTTTAATTTTCTTTTTGTTGGATGCCTTTTTTGAGGCTACACTTGCTGACTTTAGAGAAGTACTTCAACCCATATGTCAATTCTGCATGAAAGTGACCCATGAGTCTTTAACTCTTTTGCTTTCTGATGTAGATCTACATGCCTATGAGCAGTTATGTGCATTGTTTGTTGGCCTGAATTCCTGATGCATATTCGTTTCTAGTGTTGACATGTAGAAATTGAGTATTTTTGTTGGCCTGAATTCCTATTGTATATTCAACTACAAAATTATATTGAACATTGTAAATTATTAATTTACAAGGATGCAACTTTGGTTTTACTTTGATTCAGAAAACTACAACTTCTCTATGAATGAAAAGTGTCATATAAATGAGGAACTATACTATCTATAATGTTATGTGAGTCCCATGCTAATCAAAACAATTACTTTCTTACTAATTGAAACAATTACTTTCTTTCTTACTACTAATGATGTAAATGGACAAAAGTTGGATTGATAAGGATAGGAGATCTGCAGAATATATAAGTTAAATTGAAAAGCTTCTAGATTTCACTTTTGCCAATGCCAAGGGTAGTAACATGATAATTTGCCCATATAATCCATGCAAGCTTGGACAGAAATGTTGGTTTACTAGAGATGTTTGACACATCATCTCATGTTTAATGGATTCTTGTTAACCTACAAAGAATGGGTGCATAATGGGGAATCAATTTTTATGTCGTCTGTTTCAAAACCCCATAGTGGAAGCCATAGTGACATCAATGCTGAGCCTAATTTTTTGGCTCATATTGATACTATAGGAATGTTGAGTGATATTTTTGGGATAAATAAACAAGGATGGATTCAAAATGATAAACGATAATAATGCATTTAATATTGAAGATCCTATGATTGGGGAGTATGCTAAATTTGATGATGAACCTGATCCTAATGATGTACGGAATGAGGGAGTGCACACTAAAGGTGTTAGATATATAAGACTAGTTGAGCAAGCTAAACAGGAATTACTTTCAGTGCCGAAATTTTCAAAATTGTCCTTCCTTTTGCATGTATTTCATTTGAAATCCATGCATGGTTGGTTAATTAAGTCTTTTCATATGTCGCTCGAACTTTTGTCTACTGTGTTCCCTCAAATTAATCTATTTCCATCATCTTAGAGTAAATATAAGTAGTTAAAAAAGGATTTGGGACTTTACTATGAAAAAAATTCATGCTTGTCCCAATGATTGCATTTTGTATTGGGCTGCAAGGGAAAATAAGAAGAGTGCGATAAATGTCACACTTCCTGATGGAGAGACAAGGAAAAGAAATTGCCGCATAAGGTTTTACGTAATTTTTTCCCTTATTCCAAGGCTAATTAAGATGTACAGGTCCCGTAAAATCGCTGAAGATATGTTTGGCATCATAAATGTAGGATGAAGGATGGCATCCTGTAGATGGTAAACTATGATTAAAGAAAAACCAGATCTTATGAAGTTAAGCTGTCAAAAGAAACATTAAAGGTTGAGAAAAGTGTCTACCTTAAGCTAATGGGTGATGAAAGTCATGGAAAGATTACTGGGTTTGGTAGTGGCGTGACTACAAAAGATTTGCATGCTAAGCATTATAAGAGTGAATCTAAGCTGTTAGTGAAAGTTCTCAACAAAATGATGACCGTGGAGAATCAAATCGATGTCTTGATTGCTAAAGTTGCTACCCAAATTACAAACTCTCAACCTGAATCACTACGTACCACATCAAAATAAGTGCTTAATTTGAAAGTTTTGCTTATTTCTTGTCTAATGTACATGAATTATGTATAGAGTACTTCAATAAATTGTTTTATATGGATATGTAGTGAACGACATTCAAAGAGGGCCGAGTTCATCAAAGCATATCAATATAGAGCTCAGTAAACAACAACAACAACCAAAAAACATCTAGGTATGTACAAATTATATATTTAATGCATTCTTTATTGTATGATAATAATTTCACATTTTTTATCCCATAGTATTTGTCGAACCCATCAAATCCCACAAAAATTGGACATCTTACTCCTAGTAGAGCCACTCCTACTGGTGAGCAATCTGTTAATGGTGATGGTAAATCTACACGAAGTGGAGGGCTCCTACTTTAGCTGGCACTTCAATTCAAGATGGCACTCCAAATCAAAAGGTATATTTTTAAATATAACATTTGTCATTCTAAATGATATGTTACCTCTGTATATGATTATCAAATATTTATTTATTTATTTTCTTTGCTAGAGAATGATCATGGGAATGAAAAACAAGTTCACTAAGCAAGGAAATTTCAAACGATCAAAGTCAAATGTGGTGTATCTAGTATGTCGTTTTTTTAAACGTTATACACCATTCATGTTCTACGCAAGTTCTTATAAACATATACACATTTTGCTATATGAGGAAATGATGAAGATAACAGAAAAGATGCTGAAAAAAATCTTGATTCAATTAGAAAGTATGCTTGTGGTGAAAAAGAATGCTCTGACGCTTTGTTATCTCAATTTTAATATGATAGATTAAAGTCACATGTTTACAAGTTTAACATAATTACAACAAGTATTGAACGCATGTGATTACAAACTTGATCCACAGATGGTTGACAAGGTATTACTTGAGAGACTGTAAAATGTGAACATTGTGAGTTCAGTTTGAAAATTTTAAGTTACATGCTTTTATGGTAATGATTTGTTCGATTTGTGTTGTGCATTGAAATGCCCTATCATGGCATGTTTGATTTCTTGGATTTGTTCATGGTAATAGGTTGGATTTGTGTCAGATGCTCCAGACGTGTAGCCTGCTGAGTTGATTTGCTTCGGCATGTTGAGATTGTAAAGAGTTTCTTTTATTTCTTATTGTATTTATGGCATGTGGTAAAAGAAAAATAGCCAAGTTTTAGGCAGGACACTGCCGATTTTTTTTGAAAATCAGGGAATTTCCTAAAAAGACTAACCTAAGGGTGAGAACATTACATAATGTTTGTAGGGCAGGAGTAACTAGTTATAAAGGCACTAGATATTACATTTTGCAATCTTTTTAAAAGTTTTTTTTTCCCCTCTTGGTAGCATTATTTGTTGTACTTAACTCTAATGTATGGTTTTGGTGATTTCAAGTTGAAACCAAGGGCACAATGCCACAAAATCGGATATAAAGTTTGGGTTCGTGAAGTGTTCACTTGGAACTATGAAATTCTGCACTACCCCATTCGTTTTGTTTAGCTTCAATCTTATATATGTGTATTGCAAACAAACTTAACTTTTAGGTAGTGGATGCATACTTTATAGGTATGTTGAATTAAATTTTGTACTTTTCATTATATGGTTGAACACTAGTTATTTTTGAACTTAATTAATGACGATTTGTTTATGGTTATAAAGTTGTCGTACTTTTTGCATCATTTACATTATGATCAAATATGTACTCTCTCTCTCTCTCTCTCTCTCTCTCTCTCTCTCTCTCTCTCTCTCTCTCTCTCCTCCCCTATATATATATATATAAATTAGTGAATAAATTATTTGCATTTTTTAATCTAACAACTTTTTATTTTGTTCATATAAAATTTTTACTGCTAAAATTAGTTGTTTGCTAAAGTCATTTAAAAATTAGTTATCAAATGCATAATGCCACACTTATAAGCGAGGGAGTAGTGGGAATGATTTTTCTCTCAAAGGTTACTCTAGTCACGGATACAAGTGAGAGAAATCTACTTACACCAATAAGCGTGGTAGATCAGTAGATAGTGCAGTCTTCCACGGATTTAAGCGTGGGTGCTGCACTATTGATCACACTTATTAAGTGTGGCGAATTTTTTTCCTACTGATACCCTATGCACACTTATCTTAAACGTGGCCCTATAACGAATATAAGTGTGGATGGCTGCAAATTTGAGCATGGGTAGATGCAACATTTCTTATAGTAACCTCCATGGTTATACTCTAAAACTTTATTGTAATCTATTTTATATTCATCTATTCCTAAATTCATGCCTTTAAATCCACAAGCTCAACTCCAAGTTAAAGTGGAATATTTTCTCTTCCTCTTTCCCTAACATATCAGGTCAATCTATCCACAACTCATTATTAATCAAAAATTTCTTCAAATTTAGGTTATCTTGCCAAAGAGTTAGACATTTAACCAAAAAGATATAAATACAAGTATAAAATCACCTCACATGTCTTTCTCCAATTTTAACCTGACAACATCATTTACTCCCTCTACATTCATAGTTAACCACAATTATCCTTAATTTCACATTAAAACACCAAGTTTAACTAAAATAAATTGTTTGATGCTTAAAGTGAGAAATGGCATGATATGGTAGAAGAATGTGAGAAGAGTTGGATGATTTTACCCTAAAAAATTCTGAAAGGAGTAAGTAAAAAGGAGGGAGGGGATAAGCTAGGCTTGGGGTTGCTACCGGTGGGTCATGGTCAGTTGCCTAACCAGCGACAGGGACAGGAAGTGATGGTAGTAGCAGAAGGGTGGCAGTAGCAAGAGGAAAGCAGGGAAGGATGTGGATGAAAAATGAAAAGGAAGATGAGATGAATGGATGAGCTTAACTTTATCTCTCTTCTTTATCTGTTTCTTTTTCCTTTTTATTTTATTTTCTATGTTTGATTCCTTCATATTTTTGTGAGCCTCGATCCAAAAACTTTAGACCATATCCGATGGTAAGCCAAAATTTTGCCCCACAAGTTGGGCCCTACCCTATTGACATCATCTTATGAGCCAAAGTTTTGGCTCTCAACATTTCCCCTCCATAGTATAAGGCTCATACCTTTGACTCACGATATAAAATAATACCCAAGGAGCCCACCATTAAACATATTTGATTAGCTTTATTCTTTTATTTTGCATTATTATTTATGTGAATGAGTTGTGAAAAATAATTTATACATTTTTTAAAACATTAAATAATTAATCTATGTTAACAAAATTAAATACAATTTTGTTAATATAAGAATAAAATATCATTAATATCATTAAACCCCCGCCCCATTCTCCTAGAAAATAATAAATAAACAATTTTTTTATTATTCCCCATCTGCCTTTGCCTTTTTGTCTTCCAATCCCATCTTCGTTCTCTTCCTTCTCCTTTCTCTCTCATCCTGTGCTCCTTCCTAGCTCCATAGCCATATGTATTTCTCATTCTACATCTGGATTTTGTTTCACCAAAAAAACACAATTCAAGGTCACTTGTAAAATGAAGGTTGTCCAATGTGCAAAACGAAGTCCTTTTGCATCTCTTACTGCCAAGAAAACCTCGAACGGGCAACTTGACCTTCGCAGCCATGGCCTGAGCCACTCGCTAGCTTTCTTCATTGCACAACTTCCGAGCTGCGCTCGGCTCACTTTCACGCCAGATCTAGCTCGTGAGCTCGTCATTGCACAAGCTCTTAGATTTCTTCTTTTTTTTGGTGTGATTGCTTTATTTTATTTTTTTTTTATTATGTCAAGCAAATTTTATTAGTATACAATTGTTTTTTTACAAAACATGAGTATATCTTTATATGCTTTCACATAAAATGGATATATATGAACCAATTTATCATAATCTAGCTATGTTTGCCTTTAATTTTATATAAGATTTCTTATATATTTTCTTTTTTCCCCACTTCCTTTTTAAATGTTCGGACAATTCATTGGAGGCCATCAAGGTCATCCAAATCTTGCAATGTGTGAAAAAAAAAGATTCACATATCAAACCAAAATATGTGCGCCCTACTTAATTAAATTTTGAGTTAATTAGAAGCAATTAGAGTTGCTTACGGGAGGGCTACTACACACAGTGAATAGCAAGCTTCTGATGCAACCAAGTTTAGTATATATTTTTCAAACATTTTTGTGAAATTACAGGATGTTTTGAATTTTGCTTGAAAGCTTGTCATTAATTTAAAAGAAATAAATAAATAAAATTGACCAAAAGACTTGTGTTACATCCATACTCAAAGAAAGGAAATATAGTTGAACTCATAAAACTACTAATTTAAACTAAAAGGATATTTTATTAAAAACTTTTCAAAGGTCATATACGAAAGAAATTCTTTAAGATGAATATTTATTATTTAGTATAACTTAAGATCAAATCTTTACACTATAAATGTAAAATATATAGAGGCTGAGAATTCTTCCCTCTCTTATTCTAGAACTCTCATTTAATCCCGCCAAAGCAGGTAAAAAGTTAGTTTCAATTTTAAATTTTAAAAATTATAAACATTAGTAGATATCCCCTCAATTCCCAACTTATCACCTCTTTCTATCCTCAATAACCGTTTCCTGATTCTCTCTATCCTCAATGACCGTTGATCATATCGGATTATTTATTTTTCAAAAAAAGTCCCTTATACCAAGGCATGGAGCCTTTAGCAGAGAAAATAAGCCGCGTGGAGTCCAGCAATGACAAGTGGCTGGAGAGATTGCCAAGTCCTTCCAACTCCTTCACAGGCGAAATACTATTGGAGCTCAAAGACCTAGCCAACCTTGCTGTCCTCAACCTCGCCGGAAACCGCTTCTCGGGCCAGATCCTGACGTCTCTCTATCTCTGCGCTTACCTCAACGTCAGCGATCTCCACTCGAACCAACTCACCAGGCCGATGCCACAACAACTCAGCCTCCAAGTCGGACTCTCGACATTCGGCGTCTCGTACAACAAGCTCTCGGGAATGCTCCCGCTGTTCATCGGAAACCTATCCGACAACTTACCTAGATTCAATGCGTTGCCGTTTCAGGGGAACAAGGGGTTATATAGATACCCACTTGAGCTGTATAAGAACAAAGGGTTGTCGACCATGGCAACTGTGTTGATTGGGTCGGGAAGTGGTTTGTTGAGCTTGATTGTGAGCTTCACGGTGGTTTGTGTATGGTTAAAGGTCTCCGAGCAGAAACTGGCCACCATTGAAGAAGGCAAGATTAGCCAACTCATGCCAGATTACTGATTACCATAAGTAGTTTCTAATTTGAGAAACTAGGGTAAATTAAATGTTTTAATTTTGCAGCAAAGTAAAGTGAGAAAGAAGAAGTTAGATGCGTAGGTAGCTTAAATTTTGTTTCTTTTCTTTCGTCTTCTAGTGATCTTATAAGGGTGAGAAGTGTGTGTTTTTGGTGAATGGCCCATTTTTTTTGTCTTTGTTTTCAAAGAGGGGGGTGTTGATTTTTTTTCCACATCTCAAGCAGGGATTTATTTGCTTTGATTTCTCTTGATTTTATTGAATGCCAACTAGGAATTTGATTTTTCTATTAGGTTTTGGAGTTGGTCGCTATGAATTTATTCACATGTTAAATAACTGTCACACCCATTCTTCTTTTACTTTCCTTATCTTTCTCACACAAATCACACATATCTGTGCAAAATCAAATTCTACACATAAAAATTTGTCTACAAATTCTGACTGTTAGTGTTCTTGGACTTTCAGAAAATTTCTTGTTTTTGTAATTTTTTCTTGTGGGTGGGGGAGGGAAAGGGGCTTTAGATTGTGGGTTTGGATTACTTCCGTGGCAAAGGTCATAAATTAGATATAGATTTTGGTAAATTCTTGATTTTAGTAAAATGCAAGGTTTACATTTGGCTATGTATGTTAGACTAGATTCTGGGTTAGAATCATTCATTTCATTTGAATGATGCGCTATTGTAAATTAGGCATGGGTTTTCAAAGATTCTTGATTTTAGTTAAATTTAAAGTTTGGATATACATTTGCATGTCAGACAAGATGCTACATTAGAATGATAATTCAAGCATTATTTTATTATAGGTTGCTTAATTGATTTTATTTGTAATTATATTTGACCTGTGTTGAGATGAATGTTGAATGACGTTGGTTCTTTTTCTATTTTTTTGGGGGGAGGGTTGTGACGAGGTGGCCTGTTAGAGAGGAACACCAAAAATAAATTGAACCTTTGAAGAGATGATGTAGAAAAAAACTCCAGACCTAGGGAGGCTGGTCAGTCCAAGCTGTTGTCTATTGACTTTGCCTACTTTCACCATCTTGCTTGCTTTAGTCACATATATTATGAACACCCCCTTCTATTCCCCTTTGATCTTCATATATCATAGCCGTACTTATTAAGGAGGCGAATTGCAACTTCAAAGTAGAGGATAAGTTGTGCTACAGGACATCGATAAGGGGATTAACATCAACAGAGAAGAGAGTTGAGGTAGAGGATTAAAATTTCTTTAAATGTATGTTTGATGAGTTTGTATGCAATTGCAGATAGTTTTTCTCCATTAATTCATTGTCTTCCAATTTATGTCTATTATATTCTGCTAAACTTATCAAGATTTTGCATTATGATTACTTTCCTAAATTTCATTTACAATTTGTCCTCTACAGAAACATCTTTAAGGTGCATGCAATGTTGAGAAATCAATCCATGTGATACATTTTTTCTATGAGGTGGACTTCTTTTCAAAGTCCTTGCAAGAGTTCTTAACACTTAGAAATAGTTATATAGCTACTATTTCAATTACGAAGAGGTGTTTCATTGAGGACTATATATGTCATAAAAGGCAAATTTCATTACGGAGAAATAGAACAAATGAACAATGCAAGATCTTCATTATTCTCTTTTTTGTGACAATGTTTAGTGAGATATAATCCAAAACGATGACTCATATCCTTAGCCTGTTCTTCTTTAATCATATTTTTGTGAGTAGGAGCGCATTACTGCAGCAAGATATGCTGTTAAGTAAATATTTTTAAATATTGTTACTTCAGTTCAAACTAAAAACTATAACATTTTAAAAAGACTTCTCAATATTAAAATGTTCCGTGCTAAGCAAGGGTCTATACTAGTAAATTATAAAGAAAAAAACATAGGCATATATATCATTAAAATATGAATGATAATAACTAAAGACTAATAAGATATATAAGCAATAAAAAAACAAAGACCAATAAGATATTTGAAAAACTTTATCACAATGATAATTAAAAAAATCACTAATTAATTTAATTAAAATAAAGAGATGATAAGTATCTTAATGATTAATATTGTACTTAGTGTCTTGTTGTTTGAATTTTTCTGAATAATCGGGTTTTTCCTTAGGGTTTGAATAAGTCTATCATTTGTCTAATCCCTAATTGTAAGAACCTGAAGATGATGGGGAGCTTAGAGCAACAAGTTTCTGCAATGTGGTTTATAAGGTGATGACTAACGTTCTTGTAAATAAGCTTAAGCAAATTCTTACTAGGATCATTTCTAAGAATCAAAACGTTTTTGTGCCAGACAAACGCATCACATACAACATTTTAATTACCTTTGAGTTGATGCATTTGCTTAAGCATAGCAAGGGTAGGCAGAATTTAATGATTGCTATTAGGCTGGATATTAATAAAGCTTATGATAGGGTGGGGTTCTATTTAGAAGCAATTTTACGGAAGATGGGGTTTGAGGGGTTATGGTTAGAGAGAGTGTTAGCATATGTGAGGATAGTGGAATTTGAAGTGTCAGTTAATGGTGATCTAGTGGGTCCTATATTTTTGGATAAGGGCTTGTGATAGGGAGATCCTTTGTCTGTATATTGGTTTATTCTATGTGCTGAGGGCTTGGGTAAGTTGCTAGAGACTACGGTGCGGGAGGGAGTTTCACATGGTCTTTAGGTGTTAAAGAATGCTTTGGTGGTTTCTAACTTATTATTTGTAGATGATACCTTATTATTTTGGTGACCAAGGTGGAGGAGGCGCAAAAGCTAAAGGATATACTTAAAGCCTATGAAGATGTTTCTGGTTAAGTGATCAATTTTATGAAGTCATTGATGTTTTTTAGTCCCACTGTTACGAAGGAGGCCTGGAGGGATTTACAAGGAGTGTTGCAGATACATGCATGGATTGGGGAGGGTGAACATTTGGGTTTGCCCTCATTGATTGGGAGGAAGAAGAAGGAAATTTTGTTTATCTCAGGGAAAGTGAGTGGGAAAAAAAAACTAAGGGTTGGGAGGCGGCACTTTTATCCAGGGTTGGGAGGGAGGTTTTAGTTAAGGCAGTTGCACAATTTATGTAGGCTTACACTATGGCAAGGAGATTCAACACATGCTGAATGGGTTTAAGTGGAATGGAGAAGAAAACGGGATTAGGTGAGCGAGTTAGAGTCGCATGTGTATTCTAAAGAAATATGGGGGAATGGGATTTAGATATGCAAGAGTTTAATCTAGTAATGTGAGCAAAGAAGGGTTGGAGGATTCTTAGAAGGAGATCCAGTAGTGGCTACGGTTCTTAAGGCTAGCTATTTTTCAAGACATCAATTTCTTGAGGTCAATAATGGGTATAGGCCAAGCTTTGCATGAAGGAGCATCCCAAAAGGAAGGAGAATCTTTGAAAAGAGGGTACGGTGGAGAGTGGGCATCGGTGATAAAGTCAAAGTCTGTGTGGATAACTGGCTTCTAAGGGTTAGTAATATGAGGGTCTTATCTCCTTTGGTTGAAGGGTTTGAAAACTTGAGGGTGATTGGTCTCATTGAGTGGGAAGGAGATATTAGAAGATGGAATGCAAAATTAATAGAGCAACTTTTGGTCAGGGAAGAAGTAGAGTTAATACAAACAATACCCATTTATGATGATCTGGTCCAGGGTGAGATCATATGGGCAAGGAGTAAGAATGGCCTTTATTTGGTGAAGGCGAGATATTAGGCGAGTATGCATGAGGAAGTGGAAAAGACAAAGGATGGGAGAAGATTCTATGTTCTAGAGTATAATTTGGCACTAGAAATTTTGAGTTATATGAAGCACTTTACTTGGCGCGAATGTCAAGACGTTGTCGCAAGTAAGATGAATTCGGTGAGGAGAAGAGTGAGTGAAAATACAATTTGTGATTTTTATGAGTGGGAGGATAAGGATCTATTGTGTGTGGTATGGCAATGCCCATATGCTTTTAGCCTGTGGGAATCTTGTACTTTTATGTATGATCTACTGCATGTTTTGTGGACCTATTTCAGGGATTGGGCTTTTGCAATGTTGGACTCAAAAAGCAAGGAGGAGGTAGAGGCTTCATTCAGCTATGCATGGGGATTATGGTTCGCTGGAAACAAGTGCCTTTGGTGAGGGGAGGTTGTATGTCAGACTTGTGCAAGATGAAACAGACTTGTGCAAGATGAAACAGAGCAAGTGCAAGAATTCAACAAGGCAAATGAGATGTCCTAGAGAAAGATGGAACAAAAACCACGAAGTGCCCAAGCATGGAGGGCATTGCCTGAAGAAAACTAAAGATCAATGCAGATCCAACTCTCTTTTAAGAAAGCAGAAGCAGGGAGTAAGAGCTATGATTCGCAATAAGGGGAAGGAGTTATGATCTGTATGACAAAGAAGATTACTCATGTGGTAGAGGCTTGCATGGCTGATGCACTGTCTCTCAAGTGAGGTTTAAGGTGGGCTCGGGATATGAGATTGGAGATTGGGTTGGTAAAAACAGATTGCTTAGAAGTCTATAGGGCATGGAGGAAAACAATGGGGCATACTGAATTTGAGATGACTGAATTCGAGATGGTAGAAAGGAAGGTGAAGAATATTAGCTATGTTTTTCATTACTTTCAGTTGAGTTTATATCAATAGGAATGCAAATTCTTTGGCTCATTTGCTAGTTAAATTAGTTAGTGATTTAGATGATGGTTTTGTCTGGTTAGATGGTCATGCTTCATCTGTAAAGGATATTATTGCTTTGGAAATGGTTTACTAAAGTGATTGTTTAGTCCTCAAAAAATCATGCTAAGACATTTTATTAAATAAAAACATAAAATTATTATAACTAAAATAACAATGTTTATGCGATAATTAACCATCAATGATTACAACACGTATGTCACGTTTATAAATTACTCAAATTACTTAGATATCAGCTTAATCACTAAATACTTTGTTATTGAATATTTTAAATAACACCTTAATAGTGTTGTAATTGTAATTAATGGGTATACAAAATCCTAGTATCTTTACTGTCTACTCATGTATAGAAATTGGCTCTTTAAATTCTACACATATAAAGTTTAAAAAAAAAACTAATCAGCTAATCAATCAGTTGAAGTAATGTAAAAATTTTAACTTGATTTTACTAAAAAACTTTTCAATTGCATCAAATACTTCCCCTTACCAACAAAAGAGGGAGAAAAAAAGCACTTCGAATTCCCTTTTTTTTGAGGGGGGATTGCAACCAATATATGTATTATAGACATGGGAGTTTATACCCCCATACACAGCTAGACAATTTGTGCCACGTTGGATTTACACAAGGGTTTTTTTAAAAAAAGGTAATGAAGTTGAAGGCGCGCCATAACCCACAAATGCACGACCATACCTGCTCTATAACCGCCATTCTTTTACTGTGCATTTCTCCTCCTCTGCGACTGGAACACAAATCCTTCTCTCTCCAATTCAACTTCCCTAAAATGTGAATGATGCATGGTATCAAGCAAAATTTTGAGGAATTAAAAGCTATAGAAATTTGTTCAATTAAGCTCTGCAATCATAAACAATGGCGGAAAGAACGAATGCCATGCCTTCAGATGTCATGACTGCAAATTGTGATTCTGAACCTAGAAATGAAGTCAAGAACAAGGAAACAAGGCAAAGAGGAGTGACAATTACATACAAGTGAAAAGTCAGGTAAGAGATTTGAGTAGTTGTTAGAATAATTGAAAAGAATGGAAATTTAGGGTTCAAAGTTCGATTTCATGGTATTCAATTCGGAATCTAAAATTGGATGAAACTGACCAACATTGACAGTTACATTATAATTGAAAACCTCCAGAAAGAGATATTTCATATCTCATAATACAAATGAGCAGTAACTGAAATGCATTATATGTGTATCTATTGAATTCATTAGCTCTGATAAGTTCACGATTTCTAAGACTTCTATCAGATTCTAGAGGGGAAGTGCTTACCTTAGAATGTGTGTTCTATGCCATTAGCTCTGATCAGTTCATTAGACCTGCTTGGCAGTTCACTTAGATTATGGAATTTCATTAGCTCTGATCAGTTCATTGCCTTAGAATGATTTCTAATACTTTCAGCTACAGCCATTATACTTGCTTGACAGTTCACATAGCATTTATGACATTGTCATTTTCAGCTACAGCCAAAAAACTGAACAACTTGTTTATTTCATTAGAAATTAGTAAAAGAAATAATGTTAATATTGATGTTACTGCTTCTGGTGTTTTTAATACTATTACTTTTTACAACTTCTAACCTAAATGTTAGTGGAAAATGGGATTGTTAATGCTTCTGATTTTTACTGCTACTAATATTAATCTTGGTGTAAAATGGGACTGTTAATGATGCTGCTTTTTGCGGATTCTATTCTTAATGCCTCTTGTCTTGTTAACATTTACAATGAACAACACTTAAGAATACAGTGAACTAATCTAACGTCAGTAGTGAACCACCCTAATCTACAACTATGAACCACCCAAAAAGAAGATAATGAACCACCAAAAAAGAAGTTAATGAACCCAAAAAAATTAAAGAACTATGGCGGTCACATGAAAAGGCATTAAATGAAAGTAACCAGTATGGAAAGCTGAAAGGCTACATGACATAGGAGCAAATATCCTCACCATATTTACCAGAGTTTAAAACCATGTCCTGAAACATGTCTGTAAAAACCACCTCTATAGGCTCAGTGTTGCTCTCAGGAACGGGCTCAGACTTTCTATATGCAAGCACCTTCCCTCCTGAAATGTTGTAATTCAGTCAGATAGGTTGCCTTCTGCTAATAAATCCACAAGTTTACGAGCATCAAATTGCCAAGTATGAAAAAAGATCATGACTCCGTTATTCCAAAAAATCAAGATAACTAAAAAAATGCATTACATTGTACTCTTTTATCCATGATGCAATCTGATCAGACTCCACTTTTGGCTTAAGATATTTCTTGCCATCAGTGGTCTGGACAATGATGAGTGGGTCTTGATCC
>JAKOGI010001675.1:52500-112500 GCA_029747015.1 Carnegiea gigantea
GCTTAGAGATAGACGACAGCTACAAACTATTTTTTAAAAACGTTAAAAGCAAGGGTTTAGATTTAATGAATTGATAATATTTGTGACTAAGATTATACTAAGTTGCACAAATCACTCTCATGCTACTATCTTTGGGTTTTCCAAATATTGTTATTAATATAGTGTAGATAGATAGACATATTAGATACAAAATCGAAAGCTTAGATTTAATAGATGAATAATTTTTATGGTTGAGATTATATCAAATCCTGCACATCACTCCTGTTGTAGCTAACATTTAAAGTTTTCCCAAAGATTATCACTTTTTAACTGATTGGATTTTTTTTAGATAATAGAATATGTATCCTTTATCAAATATAGCCGAAATTATGAATGACTTTTTTTAAAAAAAGAAAAATTATAAATGGGTATCTTATTTAGATAAGGTGGTTTTTTAAACTAAAATCCAGGGTTTAGATTTAATGAATAAATATAATTGCCTAATTTTTCCTAGATAATTGGTTTATCATTTATCTTTTATCATGTATATCCGAAATTATGGGAGATTTATAAATAAAATAAAAAGATATCTTAACTTTAAAATCGACAGTTTACATTTAATGCATAAATAATTTTTATGGTTAAAATTATACCAAATCCCGCAAATCACTTCGTTGCACCATTCTAAGGTTTTGTAAAGATTGCTATTATAATAGTGTATACACACACACACACACACACATATATATATATATATATATATATATGCTTGTATGTATGTATGTATGTATGTATGTCTATATATATATATATATATATATATATATATATATATATATATATATATATATATATATATATATGTATATGCATATGGATGTGTGTATATGTATATGTATGTATGTATATATGTATGTGTGTGTGTGTGTGTGTGTGTGTGTGTGTGTGTGTGTAGTTCTATTCTTTCAGTTGCTTTACCTAGATAAAGTGGAGTTCAAAGCTGACAAGGTGGAGAGGTGGTTCCCAATTGCAATAAATTGGCCAACGGATAAAGTAAAAAAAAAAAAAGAGAGACAGAGATGAACAACTACCTGGAGAATATGGGAGAGGTAGAATAATAGAGAGGCTTGACTACCAAAATGTTAGATGCTTAGCTGAAGTGGACTTGCAACAATACCTCAAAGAATTGAATGAGGTACAAGATCAACAAAGAATATCTATTCAAAACAACTACAGCAAAAGAGTGGCAATGTCCATATTGTCCACATTGCAAAGGGAAATTTCAGGCATTATACCTGTCCAAGATGAGCCATTAATGGTGGTACTTTTCAGACTTTCCCTACTTCTAAACGACACAAGGACCTAAAAAGGCAATATGTAAGTAGGGCTATACATAAGATACATGTCAATCCTGTATAGTCTGTTACTAGAAATATCATAGCATCATTCATAGATAAGAAAATCATGTGGATTTATTTCTAGTACACCACTTGAACAATGCACACATTGATTCCTCTGTTCACTGCCCTAAAAAACACAAACAGAATATGCATTGTTTGTTTCATCTTATACTTGTTGTGGCCTATGTCTTATGGGATCGGTAGAAGATAGGGTATATATGAGTTAGATTTTTCTGTTTAAATTAAAAAACCTTAGCAATCAGGCTTCCCTGTTTTTCACAAAAACAAAGGCACAAAAAGTTGTTTTGCTACTTGATTCTGTGATGTGCACTTGTGTGTATTAGACTGTTGATATATTAATTTTTTTCTTGAATTTATGCGGCTGTTAATGAACTAATTCTTTATTTGCTACAAAGGAGTAAATGACAATGCATACATGGCTTCATCTATTCACTACACCAAAACACAAAAACTGTAGCCCTTTTATTTTGTTTGTAAATGGATATTCTATTGGAACATGTTGCCATTTCTCAATTCTTTTGCAAAGTTATGTGGTAATTTGTCATTCCTTTTTCAGCAAGGTGAAACTCAGGCGCTAATGAACATAAGGACTCCTGAATTATCCATTTTGAAGGATCAGCTATTGGATTGGTTAGTAAATGAAAATCCCAGAATATGCTTTGTGTGCTTCAACTTATACTTGTTGTGGACATTGTAATTGGTCCTTTAGCAATTGGCATTATCAAATATGAGGCTACAACTATAACAAGTAGACTTTCAGCTTCAAACTTGTTGTCTGTCAGAATAATCCTAAACACTCTAAATATAAATGAATTTATCTTTCAGAAATGCCAAAACATGCCTTCTATAAATGACAGCAAAGTCTAGAATCTAGGCATATGATTTGCTGTTTGATTTTTACTCTGCCTTGAATTTATCCTGCTATTGATTAACTTTTCAGTATTGGCTAGAAAGGAGTAAATGATAAGGTCCAGTTGTCAATCTTAAAAATAAATTCATGCAATGCAGGCCACTAGATTATTTCTACTTGATCTCAATCCAATTCCGTTATGCTAGAGAACCATTTGAAGATTGGTTGTGTAGCACTAGCTTTCTCCTTGTACACTATCTAATGCTTTTTCAAAAAACAGCTTCATGCTCAGTTGTTTGATTTGCCTTAGATCTATAAGAGTTGGGATCCTATTCCTTTAGTGGTCTTCAGGCAAATGGTTTGATTAGATATGGTGCAGCATGGCTTCTGGACTGAAGGTCAGTAGAGCACACAAGTATAAAATTGTCTAGACTGTTGAAAGAAAAAGCTACAAAATGGTTACAACCAAAACCCAAAAAAAAAAAGTGATTGCATATCAGTGTGTGTTGGGATGGGGGAGGGTGTTGAGGTCACAATGCAGGTAAAGGCCTATTTTCTGTGACCTTCCACATGAGTTGTGTTATTTTTTAACTCTTATAAAAAAAATAGCACTATTATCTAATGTATTCATTTTGTATTCCTGGTTTTCATTTTCTTTTCTTTTCCGAGCTTCAATTCAGTTATACTTGTGTTAAGCTTTATCGTCATTGCATTTTCAGGGTATGTCTGTAGGGAATGCTTATTATTCCTGCATGAAAAAGACTTGTTCTGTTGTCTAGTATGCTCTGTTCCCTGCTTGAACGTGATGAATTTCATTTACATGATGTCAATTTGTTTTAAGCCATTGCTATTATAGATCAGATGGCTGTTATTTACAAGAGGCATACTATATTTTTCTTTTCCCTGCTTTTGTAATACTGATTCATGACTCGTTGTGGCTTCTTATGACCCATCTCAGAATTTGAATAACAATTATCATATTCATTACACACAGGACAAAGTCATAAGAGTTGCTCAAGCAAGAGAAGGACAGATTCAAATTCAAAGCTGCCAACCGCCTATTAGTGACACAGCATGTGTGAATCAAAATGAAAAAGATTACTTATAACCAGATGACACTTTTTACTGCAATCTAGAGTTTCTGGAACAGGTTGAGCAACTAGAAAGCATGGCTAGAGCAAAATGCAGCAGAAAAAGAGGACGGATTTCACTCCTCCAAGTTTTAGCCTTGGAATCTCACTTGAAAAAGGACAATGTGCATCATGTTCATTAGACATAACTCCTATAATGTTAAAATTTTCCTTTTCACCCACAGCAGGTGCTAATGCATCTATTGCAGGAGTATATTATCAGCACACATATCGGCCCACTTAAAATGCTGGCAATTTAGGGAAATCACAAGCTAAACAAATGCACATGGTAGAGACAGAAAAACCCCAGCATAGGAATGCAAAAGGAGTACATGGCATAACAAAACAGCCCATGCGGAAGGACTTGGTAGATATTTAGGTAAACAAAAAAGGTAAAGAGGTGGTAGTAAGGCAGCAGCCAAAGAGGATTTTGAAAGAGATGTCTCTTCTATGTCGATCAGCATTCCTTAAAGACTACAGAGAGGCTAGAGATCGGCTAACACCATCACAAATGATGTTGGTAGACTATGCTTTTCTGCCATCAGATGAATTGCACCACTCGACATAAGTGTTCCTATTTATCCCAGTTCTAGATACACATAAAGTCATTAGTCTCTCCAGACACCAAGAGGGTAGTACCCTCCAATTTCAATTTATCTGCTTTATTAAAAATTTCTACCAAGACCGAGCTTGAACTGTGACTGAACATTTCTCCTCTTTCCATATAGTGAGGAATTTTGCTTGAAATCAATTCAAGTTGAACTTCAACCTGCATAAACATGCAATCTCAGTTTTCCAGTTGCTCGCCATAATATATTCATTTATTAAAATTAGATTAGATCATAACTGGTCTACTTGTCATAATATACTGTAAAGCTAGTAGCATATAATTTGTCTGCATGTCATAACATATTCATTTAGTAAATTAGATTATACCCTTTAACCACAAGATTGTACTTAATTTTCTTTGTTCATGTTTTGATCCTTGACATACTAATAACAACACTGAATGTATAGGGAGAGACTTTTTAAGTACGGCTATGAAGAAGAAGACAAAAGATTATAGATATTCAGGGAAGGGTTTGCAACCATGGCTGGAGCAGATCGGGACTTAAAATAGTGGATGTACTGTGTCTCCTCCTAAACTAGATGGAAAGGAGAAGAAATCCAAGTACGCCAAAGAGGATGTTCTTCAGTACAAATGTTTACATAACATAATCAAGTTGTAGATATAACATATTTAATTCAATTACAACACATTTTCATTGATTATCATTAACACACGGTCTTTGCTTTTTTAGATGGCTCTGGAGAAAGGTCCAACAGATTTATCAAAGGCCTTCAAGACAATAATGAACCTTGAAATAGAAAGGTATTCCTGGATGAAATTGGATGAATCATAATTGGTAAGTTCCATAGCACTTAGGAATTGTTTGAAATTTTAACTTCATCTTATAGTTCTTTGAATGGACCACATTTGACACTGACATTTACACCTAATGAGTTTTGCATGGTTTAGAATTCCTTGAAGCTCAATCAACCATAGACACATCAAGACAACCTTCATTACTATGCGATTCTCGCATTGTGTGCCAAGTGCGTTTGAAACCTAAAGTGAACAACCCTAACAGAGTAAACCAACCTAAAACAATAATGAACAAAACAATAGTCCAAATGTGAACAACGATTAAGTACACAATGTACAAACTCAACACTCACAGTGAACATCTTACTAGTAGTGCACTTCCCATTGGGCCTTGCTACCCATCTGTCACCAATAAAATAATCTATACAACTTTAGGCCTCATTTTTAACCATTTTCTCCAACAACAACCTACGTCTGTAACAATCCTGAACATCCCAGATGCCACTGCCTATTAGATACTTGATCATCGAACAACTTTTATCTAGGCAATAGAAATACATGTTTGGCAATTGCTCTACAATTCTAAAGCTTATAATTGTTTTATTTCCTATATTTCCTTCTTTCTTAGATCTGCAGACAATGTCCCAAGAGGGGGAGGGGGACTTTTTATACTCGTGG
Organism: Carnegiea gigantea; assembly: GCA_029747015.1. NCBI lineage: Eukaryota > Viridiplantae > Streptophyta > Magnoliopsida > Caryophyllales > Cactaceae > Carnegiea > Carnegiea gigantea. The sequence continues at coordinate 57,925 of JAKOGI010001675.1, forward strand.
GATTGTCGCCAAAGGAAGTTTTTGTACATAGTTTCAACCTCCTTAATGATTGATTTAGGAAGCATAAAAATAGAAGACCAGAATATTAAAGAGCAAAGAGGGTGGAATTACCATATTGTAGTCCACCAGCAAATCATAGGTGTTTTACAGACCAACAGTTTAACCTTTTCATAATTTTCTGTACAAGTGCACAACAGTCAGCCTTCTCCATCTTTTAGGCGAAAGTGACCGCCCAACTATTTTAAAGTGAATTCATCTTTACTAGAACCCATCAGCTACATGATCTGGTCCATGGAATTCTCATCAACACCCACGGCATAAACCTTAGAATATGCAAGATTAGAGAAGTTTCAAAGACTATGCATTAACTAAATTATGGGAAGATGTGCTTACAAAAGATTATTAAATCATCAACAAACCATAACTTCACCAACTTTAAATCCTTAGAAAGTGGATGAAATTTGAAATTATTTTCTTGAGCCACCTTATTGTGTGATACGATAAATTAGAGACTGAAATCAGAGCCCCACACAGTCTCCAATTAAAAATTGAGGAGAGTCATAACCTAGTTATAGAGCTTTTTTTCGGGGGAGGGGTTGGGTGGGGAGAGGATTGTGATGACAAAGGAATTTTCTAGAGTCCCAAGAGTTAGTGTTATGAGCTTTATTCCAATAATTCTTCATTAAACATATTGATGACACTACTTTCCTTTTATAATTCTTTTTTTTAAAGAAAATGAAACATTTTATTTCACTCACTGAGCATCATCCATTTTAAGATAATAACCACTAAGCATCATCTATTTACTAGCTCTGCACCCATATAGGAGATGCATTTTCACAACCACCTAACTTGATTGCTCAAACAAAATTCATTGGGTAATAATCACCTAGCATTTGTAATCTGTAGTATACAGTCATCTTTATGCTTCTAACAGTAGCTTGCTCACACCCAAGTTTTTTTGAGGAATTTCCCATAGGCCATAGTTCCTGTCCCTCTATAGCCAAGAAGTAAGAATAGTTACACAGAGGTAGCTTTGGAGGTTTAGTTCTAATATGTCTACTTTCTACCTTGCACGTACCTTCTTAACCAAGTTGCACTTGGTCCCAACTCTCCTTTTCTTTTTCTAGGCAAATTTAACCAATCAAAGCATAAACCAAATAGTTGATGTCACATTGCAATGGAAAAACAAAGGGGAATGTGTCTTAGGCTCAAGTCCTTTCAATTGACATGTCATGTTTTGCAACTAAAAGTTTTTTTCTCACTTATTCCTACTTGACAATCTGCTCTGAAAGGCTAACCATAAGACAAACTCATGCTTGGGGATAATTGATTTCTCAATCCATGGGAGCCTACACAACTCTAGCTTCATCACCTTTTACCTTATCATAAGCCTTCACCAGTAGTGCGTTTTAACCATTGCCTTTCGTCCTCATTTCTACTCTTTAAGTCAGTAGCCAACTGATCTTCACATGCAAAAGCTGTTGCCAACCCCAAACAACACTAGAGCTATGTAGTTGCCATAATTCTCCACCCTTCAAACAATATTTATATATCCACTTAGACCATAAGGATCTATTGTCTTGTTGTACCTTCCAAATCAATTTCAATATTGATGTTTTGTTCCAGCTTAGTATTTACTTGATAGTTATGGCCTTCAGTATAGTTCATAGATTTTCTCTCATCTAACAAGAGCAATGCTAGCCTTTGATGCAAAACCACACTATACGTATAACTACTGCGAGCAGTAATTTCATGCAACAGTATGCTTTTAGGAAACAGATACATTGAGCTCAAAGAAAAACTTGTAGGCTAAATAGAATGGAGTCAATGAGTCGCACTTAATATTATGCTAGAGAAATTTCTCTCCTCCAATTTTGTTCTCTATGGTATCGACCTTACTTTAATGTCCTCTGCAGTCGGAACATTTTGGTTGTATGCACAATCAAAGAACATATGCTTTATTGGTTCTGTCTGGTGGTCATAAAAGAGACCCTTTGTATCATTAGCTAACTCAAAAGTCAAAATGTGCCAATCTACACACAGCCTATAACCTTCTATGTTAAGTGAGCCAAGTAATGAAAGATTGCCTTTGGGATTTTCACCTCATGGCCATTTCTGACCCTTTCCTTTCAGCCATTTATATCCAGATGAGACAGAGTATGGCCCACTTGCATTGTGTAGGCATCCCGCAACATTTGAAATATTGAGACCATCTTTCCTTTTATCTATGATCTCAACCATAGTTCTCAGGTGCTGTTGCACATGGATGTAGTTCATTTTAGCTTTAACACATTTTTCTTCTCCAATCCTCAAACTGGCTTCACTGCAGCTGCATAATTGCATTCACAATCTCTTATACTCAAACTTTATCAAGCATTTCTTTAATATACTCGGAGACTTTTTTTTTTAATAAGGCCTAACTTTATCAAGCATCAAAGGGATATATTCCTCTTGTGTTGTTAGATAAAGTAATGGGAAATGAGCTTCCACATTGAAAAGGCAAGGTCACTTGTTTTGCCGGTTAAGAATTCCTTGAAGCTCAATCAACCATAAACACATCAAGGCAACCCTCATTATTATATGACTCTCGCATTGTGTGCCAATTGCGTTTGAAACCTAAACTGAACAATCCTAACAAATTGAGTAAAGCAACCTAAAACAATAATGAATAAAACAATAGTCCAAATGTGCACAACGATTAAGTACATAATGAACAGATTCAACACTCATAGTGAACATCTTAGAATATTTTAATAAAAGAATTGTACTTTGTTATATAACTTACTTTATCACCACTATCAACTTACATTGTAGATAATCCCAATTCAATCTAGGTTAAAGTTGTAAAGTGAACAATATTGAAAGAAATAGTGAATAAGTTGAGTTTGCCAAGCCTTTCATCTTCGCTTTGACGTTAGTGAACTACAAAGCTCTACTTGGCTCATCATTTAGTCTATTACTATTCACCATAACATGAATTCTTATGTTGTGATTCTTATAACATGATTAGAATAACGTCTCCATAATATGTAGATGCGCAACTTCATGATTTTTATGTGGTGTGCAGGTTTTTTTCCCAATTCTTAGAGAAAATCATTTTTTTGGTCCTCTGTTACGACTTCATGGCCAAGAAAGTGATTATCCTTGACAATCGCTTAGTAGGGAAAAATCCTACATCAAATTGTCGCAGTTGTGCTATGGCCATGGTACATATTCCTCATTAACACTAACCTTAAATCAAAAATAATAATTTTATTCATTAACAACTTCACATATGACTTGCAGACCAATTTGTTCTCAAGCTATTTAGTGAATGGAGGGCCTAAAAAGGGACTAACTTAAAGAAATTTAGCCTAGCGTTTTGGAGGCTATCTTGGCAAGATGACACAAACGTTCATGATTGTGGAATCTACGCCATGCGCCATATGGAGACATTTTGTGGAGGCCTAATCGAGAATTAGAGACCCGGTTTTGAATTTAACAAGGTAACTTGGACATTTCATGCTAGCATATAAAAGCTTTTGAATTATCTAGAATGTATGTTAACAAGCTTTCGTGTGTTGGCCACTGGACACTTCAAAATGACTATGGCCAAGTTCCAGTAATATAGCCTTGGCCTACCAAATATAGGAAGACAAAAATATTTGGTCGACAAGTCAAATGTTCATGCAAATATCCTTTCTTGAACAAAAACGACATATAGAAAATAGATTTATATGTCTGTTACAACTGCATGATACAACTGCATGTACCCCATGCATGATACAACTACATGTGATTTCGCCAGTCAATTGATGAGAGATAACCAACTTATAATTCTAGACACACCAATAGAAACCTAGTTTGTGGTGTATAAAAGCAAATGAAAGTTAAAATGAAGAGACTAAAGTTACTTGTCTCTAGAATAAATTTCTTTCGGATGGGTTTTTTTTTGCCTACTTCACTTGTCAAGCTTGAACTTGTCCTGGTGAATGTTTCTCCTGTGAGACCAAGATTCCGACAACATATTGTGTACAAGTCTGCCTTGACTGAATTGGATGCACTGATCCTTTTCATGCCTTCTACCTTCCAATAAATTTCCAAAGCAAACAAGCCCTCCTCTGTTTATACCATATTTAAGGATTGTCAACTAACAAAATGAAACTGGTCTAATAGCAATTCTCTTCTTGATCTATTCAAGAGTGAGCATTAGCCTGTTAGGGTTAAGAATAGTCTTATTCTTATTCCATTCGTACTTGTCAGCTTTTGGGGTAACACTACCTGCATCTTGATTGCCCCAGACCCAGACTCTATTTGTGCGAGATTCACCCTTGTAACACCCCAAATATACATAATTTACTATTTACATTCTCATCAATTAACATCATCAATTGGCAGTGATATCCCAAATGATTGGAGCATTACCACCGTCCAAAAAGGACAAGACTTGATATAAAAATAATTAAACATAACTAAGCTGAACATTGTTACCACCACACGGCATTTGTAAAAGCAAACCATCAAACCAACATCAACGGTAACTAACGATATCATAGTTTACATCAAAATATAGTAACTCTTAGCAGAGTATATAGTTCTAACATCAAATATCTCACAATACAGTGCTGAAAACATTTCAGCACTAAAACACCACTATTTCTTTTAGATATTCCCGCTCACTTATCTTTCTCCAGTTGGCCTGCTAGCCGAAGGGCGATTCACTGAGCATTTCCCTAAAACAAAACATGAAAATATTTTGAACTGTGAGCCGAAACTCAGTACATGCATTTCTGTATTGTTAACTACACACTGAAAAACTGGTTGGGCCCACATTACAGCTCATTTTAATTTGAAATAGGGAATGGGATGAATATAAAACTGCATTGTTAATTATTATCTAATAGTGAACCCCTAGTAACTGTTACGATCTGAAGATAGATGTACACCTGCCAAACCGATCAGGGGACTTGGACTGAAGCCGCGCGGGTAACTGAAGGGAAATACCCTATAACTAATAACTGGTGGGGTTATTAGTTATGTGATAAACCACTGATTAAACTTATTCATTGATGTAATTATCAAAACATTATAATTTTGATAAATACATGCTGATTTCTAAAGATACAGACAATGAACATACCTGAGACTTTTAATGAAATGTCACTGAGTATGATTATGCATAAAATGGAGGAAATGATAGTTTAGGCCCTGATTCTTACAAAAATGTCGTTATAGGAACATACAGTTAGCAAATGTATTTACTTTCATAGTTAATACTTTAGTAAAAGAAAAGTAAGGGCATAATAGGGGTTAAAGTAAATTACTCATAACCTAATCTCCCGATCTCCATTTGAGACATAACTCCCCAATATAGAAAGCTTAAGAAGTCCTGAAAAATTTTCATTTAGAACACAAAACATGATTTCCACAATAGAGTTCCCAAAATGGGGTTAGAACACAAGTGTGCCAGTTTTGGTCTAACCTACACAGTTCTAGTAAAATGACCATAACATTTTCCACAGACCACGGATTAAGGTGACTTAAAATCCATTTGAAAGCTAACTCATTGATCAATCTACCCACCAAAACTCATAATTTTTGGTTGGTCCATCCATTACCAGTTTATTAGCAAAGCCTGCCCTGTTTTCTGCCATTTCCTAGCCCCCACTGTCATGCTTTCTCCTCTCTTTTCACACAAATCCTCATCTAAAATCACTCCTTAAAATCATGCAACAAAGTTTTGGTCCTTCCCATCACCATAAAAAACCACCACACTCAATTTCACTTCATAATCATATACATCAAATATTCATTTCTCAATCAAATGTACACAAATAACATGCTTGCTATTAAAGGAAGGTTAAACGTTGCATAATCATTAAAACCCTAACTTTTGGCCAACTTAGATCCACCCTTAACTCATTCAAAATCTCACCAACATCACCATAATCATTTATGATGCTAAAGATGATCAAAAGAAATACGAAACCTCCCATAAACATCACTTACGATTAAGCTTGCATGATCATGAACAATCTCAACTCCCACTTACTCTCAAGCTTCTCCAACAATTTAAACACTAAAATAACTCTTATTTCTTATCAAAACATCATAATCAACAATCAACAATAACAAAACAAGAATTAAAACTAAGATAAAATGAAAACCAATAAGATCAAGATTGGGGTTTACTTACTTTAATCTTGAAAAAAGTAGAGACGGAGGTGATGTTTGGTGGTTTTGAGGATTTGGGATGATGGCTAGTGGTACTAGGGTGTTAGGGGGGTTAGAGGTAGCCAAGGCTGATCGAAAACTGGTGAAAAACACCAGAACAGTGCTGTAGCTAGGGGCTGGCCGTGGGGTTAGAGAGAGAAGGGAGAGAGAAGATGTGGCTTTGGGTTTGGTTGTATTTTTTTTGGCTAATCTAACATGCTTAGCTGAGTTTTAATCTTCAAAAATGACTTTTAGCTAACTATGGTTAGGCTTAATCATGGTAATTAGTTAGGTTAACTAGACAAGCTTGTTGGGCTTTAAATTGGGCCGAAATAAGTTGGGCTTGGAAATAAAATGTTCCGTAATGATAACATTGTGTTTACGTAACTCAAAATTAGATTTTTGTAATGTTATGTAAAACAAAATAAATCACTTAAATTAAACTTATTAGTACTATCAATTCTCCCAAAATTTTCATTAATAATAAATAAATAAATAAAATTCGAATTGCCAAGTGAGGGTCCAAATGAAATTATTATTTTCTTTTTCCCACCTAGATGATGAAATGCGATAAATAAATATAAAGAAATCATTAATATGAGGTGATTAAATAAATAAACATAATTTAAAATTAAGCTATTACAGCCTTCGCCCCTTAAAGAGTTTCATCCTCGAAACTTATGAACTTTATCATGTCATCAAAATTACCTCAAATAAATGTGGATACTTATTTTTCATTTTCTCTTCAGTCTTCCAAGTGGCTTCTTGGGAGGTATGGTTTGTCCAAAGCATCTTGACTAAAGGTATTTGCTTGTTGCGTAGCTGCTTAATCCTGTGATCTAGTATTTGGACTGGACGCTCCTCATATACTAGATCCTCAGTGATTTTAATAGGTTCAGATACAATGGCATGGTCCGGATCTGGAATATACTTCCTGAGCTAAGAGATGTGAGACACGTTATGTACATGTTCTAGTTCTACCGGAAGATCCAATCGATATGCTACGGGATTTAGCTTTTCAATGATTTCATAAGGTCTAATATATCTTGGACTCAATTTGCCTCGTACTCCGAACCTCTTGATACCCTTAGTGGGCAAAACTTTCAGAAAAATTTTATCACCTACTTGAAACTCCAAAGGCCTCCTTCTCTTGTCCGTATAACTCTTTTGCCGACTCTGACCAACCCCAATATTATCCTGAATTTTTCTTATTGTTTCAATGGTTTTCTGGATTATTTCGGGACCTATGATCAACTCGTCCAAATCACTCTAGCACAGTTGGATTCTATATTTTCTCCCATAGAAAGCCTCAAACGGGGCCATTTTGATGGTGGATTGGTAGCTATTATTATAAGAAAACTCTACCAATGATAAATCATCTTCCTACTTTCCTCTTGGAACTCTAATACACAAGATGTTAACATATCCTCTAGAATTTAATTCACTTTTTCAGTTTGCCCATCTGTCTCAGGGTGATAAGAGCTACTAAAGTTCAATTTGGTCCCAAAGGCTTTCTGAAGTGCTTGCCAAAAACGAACTTGGAATCTTTGATCCCTGTCTGATACTATGTCTAAGGGGATCCCATGCAGGCAGACTATCTCTTTAACATACAGTTGGGCTAGTTTTTCAACTCCCTAGGTATCCCTAATTGGCAAAAAATAGGCCGACTTGGTAAGTCGATCAACTATGACCCAAGTATTCTTTTTCGAGGCAGAAAGGGGTAAACCCATAACAAAGTGCATTAAGATCGAATCCCACTTCCAAGTGGAAATTTCTAAAGGTTGTAGTTCAACCACGGGACACTGATGCTCTGCCTTAACCTTCTGGTAAGTTAGACACTTGTCTACGTATTCTGCAACCTCCTTCTTCATATTATTCCACTAGAAGTATTGTCTCAGGTCTCTGTACATCTTGGTGCCTCCTGGATGCGCCGAGTACCGAGTATTGTGAGCCTCCTCTAGGATCTGTTTCCTTAGTTCCTCATTTTTAGGTACACATAGGCGATTCTGGAATCGCAAGGTCCAATTCTCATGCACTATAAACCCAGGAGACTTCCCTTTCTCTAAATTTTGCTTTATTCTTTGGAGTTCATGATCACTTTGCTGGTTTATCCGAATTTCCTCCACTATGGAAGGCTGTAAGGTAAGTGTTAATAATTGGACATTTGCTTGCCCATGGGACCCTAGTTGAATTCCTAAGTTCTCAAGCTCTCTCAAGAGACTCGACTGAGTAATCACCACAGTGTTTGAGCTATGTTGCGCTTTCCTAATCAGGGCATCTGCTACAAAATTTGCTTTTTCGGGATGATATTAAATTTACAAATCACAGTCTTTAAGCAACTCAAGCCAATGTCGTTGTCTCAAATTGAGCTCTTTCTGGGTGAAGATATACTTTAGACTTTGATGGTCAATGTAGATATTGCATGGTACCCCATATAAGTAATGTCCCCAAATTTTCAATTCAAAGACCATGGCTGCTAACTTCAGGCCATGGGTAAGGTAATTTTTCTCATAAGACTTGAGCTGTTGAGAGGCATAAGCTATGATTTTGTCTTCCTGCATCAGAACACACCCTAATCCGTTCATCGAGGCATCGCTATAAATGGTATACTCCTTACCTTATGCTAGTAGCGTTAGGATAGGGACGGTAGGGACGGTAGTTAATCGCTGTCTTAACTCCTAAAAGGCTCTTTCACACTTCTCTGTCCACTCAAATCTATTCACTTTCTTCAACAGACTGGTCAGGGGCGAAGCTATTTTCAAAAAGTCCTTGACGAACCTTTGATAATAGCCCGCTAAACCCAGAAAGTTTCTAAATCTCAATGATGTTAGTAGGCCTTGACCATTCCGTGATTGCCTTCATCTTCTAGGGGTCAACTTTGCTTCCTTCTTTTGTAACCACATGTCCCAAAATTCACACTTCTTTAGTTTGCCATAAAGTTGATGTTCCCTCAAGATTTGTGACACCATCTCAAATTATCAGCATGTTTCTCTCTGTCCTTAGAATAGATAAGGATGTCATCTATGAATACCACTACAAACTTGTCTAGATCGGGCCTAACGATCCTGTTCAAAAGATCCATGAAGGCTGCGAAGGCATTGGTGAGGCCAAACAACATTACTGTAAACTCATAATGACCATATCTAGTCCTAAACGCTGTCTTGGGGATGTCTTCTGGTTTAATCCTAAATTAATGGTACCCTGACCTCAAATCAATCTTAGAGAAGACTCCTGCTCCTTACAGTTGGAAAACAAGTTATCTATTCGCGACAAAGGGTACTTGTTTTTTATAGTGATCTTGTCCAACTCCCTGTAGTCAATATATAGCTTTAAGGTTCCATCCTTTTTCTTTACGAACAACATTGGGGCACCCCATGGTGACACACTTGGTCTGATAAATTCTTTTTATAATAGCTCATCTAACTGAATCTTCAGCTCCTTAAGCTCAGTTGGGGCCATACAATATGGGGCTTTAGAGATAGGTTGGGCACCAGGGATTAATTCAATTCGAAAATCAATTTTCATCTGCAGGGATAGTCCTAGTAACTCTTCAGGAAAAACATATTAAAATTCACAAACTACAAGAATATTTCTATGTTTTTTCTTCCTTTGTTTGGGTGTCAATAGCATAACACCAATATCCAATGCACCCCTGATATAATAGCTTACTTGCCTTCATAGCAGAAATTAAGGGACAAGATTTTTCCTCTCTCTGCCCATAGAAACATACTTCTCTCCCTTTTTCATCTTTTAAAATAACCTTAAGATCTTCACAGTCAATCTTAGCTCCATAAATATGCAACCAATTTATTCCCAAAATGATATCAAAATCAGCCAAATCAAACTGAATCAAATCCACAAGGAAGATGGTTCCACCAAGGGTAATAGGAATAAATTTTTAGGAGATAGGGCACTCAATCACAGAATTATTGGGTAGCTTGATCCTGTAATTAGTTTCCATCCTCCTACCCTCCAGGTTCAATTGCACGGCAGATCGGGTGGATATAAATGAATGAATAGCACCCGAATCAAATAATACACAAAATAACTTTGAATTTAAAAAGAGAGTTCCAGTGACTACCATACCCGAGATGGCAGCTTCCTTCTTGCTCATTACCTATGCCCGTCCTACTGCTGCAAGCCTTAGTGGTGGGGCCCCTTGATGAGGTAGGGCCAAGGGTTTTATTGCACTCTTATCTACACCCTTCAACCTTCGTGGGCAGGCAGCAATGAGGTGTTCAGGGCTTCCACACCACATACACTTATTAATTCCTACTCGGCATTCAGGGGTGGTGTGATTGGTTCTTCCACACTTCCCCCAGGGCTTCGTCGAGCCTGCAGGACGGCTCTTGAGAGAAGAGGGAGAAGGTTTCTTTTGGTTTGCACTCTCACTCGGAGTTCCTCGCTCAAACCGTTTTCTCTTTTGGTTTATCGAGTTCAGGGCTCTTAATTCTATCCTCACTCGCTCCACTTTAGCAGCTCGCTCATATAGCTCTTGGTAAGTCAAGATTGGTTGCCCAGCTAACTGATTTCAAAAGCCTCTTCAAACCTCCTGATCTTTAACCTCTCAGTTGACACAAATTCAGAGATAAACCTGGATAATTCTGTGAACTTACTGGCATACTGCATCATAACCATATTACCACTCATCTTCAGCTCCGTAAACTATTTTTTCTTTTGTCTTTGGACCACAACTGGGTAAAATTTTGCCCTTAACTCACCCAGAAATTTACTCCAGGTGAATTCAGACCTTATGAGCCTATCGTTAATAGTGTTCCGCCAAATATTAGCTTCACCAGTTAGATAATATGCCTCAATGTTTCTTTCTTTTCTTCTGGTACCTCTACCATTGTAAAGATTTTCTTCATTCACCTTACCATTTCCTCCAATACTACTGGATCATAATTTTCGTCATACACTTTAGGGTTGCATCGTGCTACCCTATCAGCTAATTTATCATCTTTAGGAGGGGTTTCTGTAAGTACTTAAGGAATCCACTTCATCAGTTCAGCTACTAAGGCCAGCCAGTAGTTTAGGTCTCCAATATTGTTAGCAAACTCGGGGGGAATTGGTGGCATTTGGGCAAAATTTGGTGGCACATGATGTGAATCTTGTTCACCCGATCCCTAGCCATGATCTAAGCTATCCTCTATATGAATCTCCACATTGTTTTGCACTTACTCAGACATTCTGATAATACATTAAATGAAATAATTCAATCACTGAAATACCCAAACATATAAGATAAGCATGCCCAACAAATACATTTAATATGGCTCAAATATTATTTAAAACAGAACCCAAAGGTTCATTATATCATTTCATAACTGCTTATTTACATACATAGTTGCCTGCTTATATACATAATCAACAAAATATAACACATCTAGTTGACTAAGTAAGATCAGCCCTGGCTCCTACCCAAAACACTAACTTGCCCCCAATCCCTATGTCCGTCACATGCCCAAAAAAGAAACGGATCATGTCATCATCGTCAGAAGGATTTGACTAACTATATATAATATCATATGCATGCAACTATCCAATCCGACCATGCTGTATACATGTGGGGCTCAAAATGTAACCTACTCAAGTCAACACCTGAAAAAAAAAAAAAAAAACCTAATGATCCCTAGATGGATCGTAACCTGGGTCAGACTCATCATCTAACTCCTCGCTTGAGTCGAACCCGCTGTCCGATGCTCTAAGCTCAACCTCGTCGATATCCCGATCGACATACTACTCTGCCACATCCTCGTCGACCTCCTGATCCATCTACTGCTGCTTTACTACCTCATCAATCTCCTGATCCTCCTCTAGATCGTCCTCTTCCTCTAGATGGCCCTTGAAATCCTCCATGAGCTTGTCGTCAGAACTAACTATCATGACCTTCGATGTATTAAGGAGATCCACTACCACATGAGCCTCCCCAGGACTGTCAGGCATATGTGGAGTACCCGGTACAGGCGGCGAAGGTGGTCCCTGTGCCGGTGCAGATGGTGTAGGCGAGGGATGTGCCTGGTGTAAAGGAAGGACCTGCTGAAGAGTCTCCATAGTAATCTCCCTCTGCTCGAACTCCTCCCGTAACACCAACTCCAATGTGATGGTAGCCAGCCTCCTGAATCTGGAACCTAGGTTCGTCCCAACTTGGATTCCTCGTTATCATGAAATGATGATAACAGAGCCTGAACTCTACCCACGGATCAACCGTGGGTAAGGACCATAGCAACCTGAATGCACAGACCGTGATGCTATGAAACTCAGAGAAAGGGTCCTGTGTATGAGCTATCATGTTAGCATGCAATAGTAAGATGTTGGCCGCCATAGACGTACCAGGCATCATATTAACAGCATAAGGATCAATCTAGCAAGGAAAACACAAATGAAGAGCATGTAGAAGATAAACAATATGCATTTCTAATATCCCAAATCTCTAATAGTGTATGATATTCCTTACTAATAACCCTTCTTACCCTCCTATATCTAAACTCCATACTCCGTATCCCATCAGGAAAATCAAAACTTGGCTCTGATACCAAATCTGTAACACCACAAATGTACATAATTCACTGCTTGCGCTCTCATCAATTGACATCATCAATTAGCAGTGACATCCCAAATGATCAGAGCGTTACTGTCGTCCAAAAAGGACAAAACTTAAAAATAATTAAACATAACTAAGTTAAACATCGTTATCACCACACGGCATTTGTAAAAGTAAACTATCAAACCAACATCAACAGTAACTAACGATCTCATACTTTACATCAAAATATAGTAACTCTTAGCAGAATATATAGTTCTAACATCAAAATATCTCACAATATACTGCTTAAAATATTTCATCACTAAAACACCACTATTCCTTTTAACCGGAGGGCAATTCACTAAGCATTTCCCTAAAGCAAAACATAAAAATATTTCAAACTGTGAACCGAAGCTCAGTACATGAATTTTTACGTTGTTAACTGCACACTGAAAAACTGGTTGGGCCTGCATTGCAATTCGTTTTAATTTAAAATAGGAAATAAGATGAATATAAAACCGCATTGTCAAGTATTATCTGATAGTGAATCCCTGATAACTGTTACAATCTAAAGATAGATGTACCCCTGCCAAGCCGATTGGGGGACCTAGCCTGAAGTTGCATGGGTAACTGAAGGGCAATGCCCTATAACTAGTAACTGGTGGGGTCACTAATTGCGTGATAAACCACTTATTAAATTGATTCATTGGTGTATTTACCAAAACAATACAATCTTGATAAATACGTGCTGATTTCTAAAGATACAGACAATAAACATACCTGGGACTTTTAATGAAATGTCACTGAGTATGATTATGCATAAAAGGGGAGGAAATGATAGTTTAAATCCTGATTCTGTACACAAATATCATTGTATGAACATATGGTTAGCAAATGTATTTATTTTCATAGTTAATACTTTAGTAAAAGAAAAGTAAGGGCGTACTAGGGGCTAAAGTAAATGACTCATAACCTAATCTCCTGATCTCCATTTGAGACATAATTCTCCAATATAGAAAGCTTAAGAAGTCATAAAAAACTTTCATTTAGAAACAAAACATGTTTCCACAATAGGATTCCCAAAATGGGGATAGAACACAAGTGTGCCGGTTTTGGTCTAACCTACGTAGTTCTAGTAAAACGGCCATAACTTTTTCCACATACCTCGGACTAAGGCAATTCAAAAGCCATTTGAAAGGTAACGTATTGATCTATCCACCCATCAACAATCATAATTTTTAGTTGGGCCATTCATTACCAGTTTATTACCAAATCCTGTCCTGTTTTCTGCCACTTCCCAGCCCCCACCGCCATTGCTTTGTCCTCTCTTTTCACACAAATCCTCATCTAAAATCACTCCTTAAAATCATGTAACAAAGCTTTGGTCCTTCCCATCACCATACAAAACTACCACACTCAATTTCACTTCATAATCATATACATCAAAGATTCATTTCTCAATCAAATATACACAAATAACATGATTGCTATTAAAGGAAGGTTAAACGTTGCGTAATCATTAATACCCTAACTTTGGCCAACTTAGATCCACCCTTAACTCATTCAAAATCTCACCAACATCATCATAATCATTTATGATGCTAAAGATTGCCAAAAGAAATACGAAACCACCCATAAACATCATTTATGGTTAAGCTTAAATGATCATGAACAATCTCAACTCCCACTTACTCTCAAGCTCCTCCAACAATTTAAATACCAAAATAACTCTTATTTCTTATCAAAACATCATGATCGACAACCAACAATAACAAAATAAGAATCAAAACTAAGATAAAATAAAAACCAACAAGACCAAGATTAGGGTTTACTTACTTTGATCTTGAAAAAAGTAGAAATGGAGGTGATGTTTGGTGGTTTTGAGGATTTGGGATGATGGCTAGTGGTACTAGGGTGTTGGTGGGTCGGAGGCAGCTAAACCTGACTGGAAACTAGTCGGAAAATACCATAGTAGTGCTGTAGCTGGGGGCTGGCCGTGGGGTTAGAGAGAGAAGGGAGAGAGAAGATATGGGTTTGGGTTTAGTTGTATTTTTTTTGACTAATCTAACATACTTAGCTGAGTTTTTATCTTCAAAAATGACTTTTAGCTAACTATGGTTACGCTTAATTATAGTAATTAGTTAGGTTAACCAGACAAGCTTGTTGGGCTTCAAATTGAGCCGAAATAAGTTGGGCTCGAAAATAAAACGCTCTGTAACGATAACTTTTTTTAACGTAAAATTAGATTTTTGTAATGCTACAGAAAACAAAATAAATCACTTTGATTAAACTTATTAGGGCCTACTATCAATTCTTTCAAAATTTTTGTTAATAACTAAATAAATAAATAAAACCCGAATTGCCAAGTGAGAGCACAAATGAAATTGTTGTTTTCTTTTTTCCACTGAGATAATGAAATGCGATAAATAAATATAAGAAAATAATTAACATAAGGTAATTAAATAAATAAACATAATTTAGAGTTGGGCTATTACAACCCTGGGCAGCTCTGCTTGTTGTATATTTGTGATTGTAGTTGTACATTGACCACCTTGGTTCATCATCCTGAACTGGACATGCAAATTAGGCAAGTCCTTCAACTCTTTGGGAGACTGGCCAATTTTTTTTTTTTAGTGTATTACATGCTTTGGCATTTGAGTTCTGGGAATGTCACATACTAAATCATCTTCAACCGGTTACAATAATATGGCGAAGTTCTAGAAATATAGCTATGGCCTACCAAATGTAGGAAGACAGAAATAGGAAAAATCCTTACTGCATATGTAACAACACGTTGAAAAAATTTATGAGAAGTACAATTTAAAGTGTTGGATCGGTAGGAAAAACACATTAGTTATATAATCGAAAGACTTGTCAAACACAGGAAAAACAATTTATGAGAAGTAAAAGGAAAAATCCTTACTGCATATGTAATGACATGTTGAAAACTTTAAAGTGTTGGGTCGGTAGACATTAGACTTGAATTAGATTTTGTGTGAATAACTTGCATGTGAGCTTCCCATCTATACATGACAGCTTCTATTTCATTTTAATTATCTATCGCCTTTTGACGAGTTCTATGTGTGATATATTATGTATTTGTGAATTTTGGTGATTATGTCCCAAGCATATGTCCAAACTGCAGGAAAAATTCATCTGGTATCTACGATCAAGATATGCAGCAATGATATTAGAAAGTTAACTCAATAGGTTAAGGGTCCAAATACTAGAAGCAGCAAAAAGGGACTTCCAAGAAAGAGAAATGGTACAACAACAAATCTAGCGGTAGTATTACCCTACTATTAGATCGCATATCATGTTTTAGAACATTATTGTGTAGAGGGCACAATGTTGAAGAAGACAATCTATTTTACATTGCAGATTATTTTAGGACACATAATTTTGGAGTATGTTTACTTGTTCAAGAGAAGTTAATTGTATCTTTATCAATGACTAAAGATTTACTGATAATATCAGAAATGCCACCAACATGGGCATATAACACCTCAAAGAAACTGTACTTACAGTTAGTACATATAAACTGCTTGCGAAATCCGTTCACATAGCTACAAGATGTTGCTGTTGTCCAATAAAATGCCATCTGTATTGGGATTTCAAGAAAATCAAAGCTCCTTCCCACTTTTTTCTCAAAAGTAAACGAAAAGTGAAATGGGAAGATAAGGATTACAAAATTGTGTACTACACTAGTCAATATTGTTTATTATACAACTTACTGATGATCACTAAGGTTTTTCGACTTCAAATAAACTTATCAAATAAACCCATAAAAAAAAGAACCCAAAAAAATGTTCACTATACCTGTCATTTACCAATGTGGTTAACTATTAAATTCAAACATGTTCCATAAGTTAACAGTAGTAACTTCCCAACAATAATGAACAGCTCATTATTGTACTCAATGTTATCCATTAGTGTATTCAACATCATAATAGACCATAAATTCACTCTTTAGAAGAAGATAATTAATTTTCATAGCAATCTTAATCATCTCAACACAATAAGGCTTCTCCGGTTTATAGGGAATAACAGGAAACACGTGCCACGACACCAAC
Source organism: Carnegiea gigantea (assembly GCA_029747015.1). Classification (NCBI taxonomy): domain Eukaryota; kingdom Viridiplantae; phylum Streptophyta; class Magnoliopsida; order Caryophyllales; family Cactaceae; genus Carnegiea; species Carnegiea gigantea. The sequence goes on from JAKOGI010001675.1 coordinate 74,719, forward strand.
CAAACACTTAGAAGGGAAAGCAGAATGGGAGACCAGGGATTGAAATGGTTCACTGCATCAGCCAATGTCGTTCATTACCCCGCTTAATGTGGTTCACTAAGGTTTATAAAATTCAAAGAAACTGATCAATCTTGGAAAAATTTTTTACCATGAGGAGACACATATTACACTTAACATAAGCATTTAATTTGACCCACACTTGACAACATAATTAGGTTTCTATGGGTAATATTAACAACAAGCACGGTGGATAGCACAGTGCAATACTATGGAAGTTTATAATAGGTAGTTATAGACTACAAAATAGTTCACTACACAAGTCAATGTTGTTTATTATGTAGCTTAATGAGGTTCATTAAGATTTCTTAATTTTAAATAAAATTATCAAATATGGAAAAATATTTAGAATATGCAGAAGCATATTATAGTTAACATAAGCATTTAGTTTGTCCCACACTTGACAACATGATAACATTGCTATGATTTATAGGTAATTAACTAAAGTTAGAATACCCCATGCAAAAATTTGCAAGAAAAGTGCAAAGGTAGGTGATGGATTACAGAATAGTTCACTGTGCTACTCAATGTTGTTCATTATGCAACTTAATGTGGTTCACTAAGGTTGCTCAAATTATAAGAAACCTATCACACGTGCAAAAATTATTTAAAATATGGAGAAGCATATTATAATTAACATAAGCATTTACTGTGTCTGACACTAGACAACATAATAAGATTTGTCTAGTTTATAGGTCAATCCCATAATTTTCTTCCTACCACAATAATACTCTAGAATTGTAAAAAGTGCCTATTTATAGGCAAATTCACACATTACTTAGATCAAAGAATCTAAGACTAAGATAAAGAATGGGGCATGAAACAAGACAACTATGACTAAGTTGTAATATAACATACAATCTAAACTAAACTTAGATACAGTAGGTACTAAAGATGAACATGAACACTATAATGTCTCCTAAACACCTCACAACGTCTTGAACCCTCAGTCTATAACTTGAATATCAGTACTGAACAATACACACATAAAATGTCTTCAATTCCACAATAGTACTTTCAACGCTTATCATTATGGGCAGCATTTGGAAGGAAGTTTTCAGTGTGCAACTGATGGAATACTGGCAAAATTGTCGTCGGCATAAACACAGAACTGCCATTGGATGGATCAAGATAGTATGTTGGATGAAAAGACATCAATGGACATGCGCCCTACATGAAGGGGAAAAAAGCCATAAATTGCAACCAATACCTCAATAATAAAGCATACGACATCAATATTATTGATCATAATACTACGAAACATTGTTCACTGTTATACTCAATATCATTCACTAATATAAAATCACTTCAGCATGCATAAAAAATTGCCCAGAATTTATAACTAACAAAAACACATGAAATCAATCAAAATGTTCACTTTACTATGTAATGTTGTTCACTGTAGAACTCAATGTTTTGCACTAGCCTAAAATGACATGAACAAATGTTACCAATCAAAAAAATCTAAATAAACTTATATTTACCTTATCACCAAAGTGTTGAATGTGCAGACTTGTAGATGGCAGGTTAAATGGAAACACTATGATCTGCTATACAAAATGCATAATTAACTAGTTCCACAACATAGAACAAATATATGTATTAAATAAATAACAATATTACTAATGTACAAGTCGAAGCATTTGTGAGTAACTTGTGCCAATATAAGAAGGAACACTTGGAAAAGACAAGTCGTTCTACATATACAAATAATGTAAAAAAAGAAATCAATGACAAGTGTTAAAACACTGAAAAGTTTGCAAATTTCCCTACAACTTGAACAAAACCAAATAAAAACCATATGTTAAGAAGCATATTTAACAACCGCAAATAAATTTCACAAGGAATAGTAAACAACTACTTGAACACACATTTAAGTAAGATATAAAGAATGTTATATTGATCCTTGTGATTTGATGAACAACACAAACCATGTGCAATTGCAGAAAGCTAAATAAAATATCAATCAACTTTGGTCATCATCACATATTTCCTTATTGACAAACTAATATATAATCAATGAATAACAACAATCAAACCATCACAATTTCACAATAAGTATAACAAAATTGGTGCAAAAAGAATACCTGGGGAGTTGCTGTAGAAGAAGCCACATCATTCATTGACAACTTGTTAGACTTCCTCTGTTTAACTTGATCACATTTCTTTTCAACTATACTCCTAAACCTCTTATTTCTTACCCCTTTTTGACAAGATCCAGGAGGATTTAGCACATTCTGCGATGAATTAAAATTCTTTCTCTAGCCATCATCCTCACAATTTGTAGAACCTACATCAAATTCAATTAATTTCTTGAGTTCCGTAAAATACTTTTCACAATGTGCCCTCGCATTAATGTTCATTTGGCTAGCTGCAATTAATGAATTCATTTTTCTCATCACTTGCATCTTCCAAACAGAAGAGCAAACCATCGGCTTTTTCCCAACAGATTTTCCCGAATCAAGGTTTTGACCATCTTTTATGCCCTTATACCACCTCTTGTTTATGTATTGATCTGGCACTTGCTCAACACAACATGCATGTAGCACCCTTAAGCAATGGGAACATAAAATCCCAACTTCTATGAACATCTTACAAGTACAGTCAACGACACCTTGCTCTTTAGCAAACGTAACAATATGTCGAAACTCTTATGGCTCTTCTCCATGAGATTCACTTGCAATCCTAACATACCACAACTGAAAAGACCTGTCACATGAAGAACTGCCAACTTCTTTGTAATTATATGAAGCACCATCAATAAACTCCTTCTCAAACATCAAGAAAGCTTCAACCGCATACATAGACAATGCATGTTCTAAGATGTTCACCAAAGGAAACACCATTTCTGCAGTATCTTTGCTACATATATGATCTTCACCATTCTCTTTGCTCCTCCACTCAGATACAACATCACAAAATATATTAAAAATGTAGATAAGTCACTTTGCACCAAAATGAAGTATACGTATACGCCCCGGAGCGGGTGGGGGTCCATGGAAGGGGTTACAGAAAAGGCTATATTATAAAAGTCACAAAGATTAGCTGTCGCACGCAACCTTCTTTTCAAAGATCTATTCGTTATCTCACTCCTTTGTGATGACAATATGCCTCCGGAAAAAATAAGCTTTAGAAAAGGCGCGGCACCATTTCTCTCGCAAACTGTACAAGTTACAAAGCCATCGATTATTACTGCAATTTTACTTTGTTATCATCGTAAAATTAACAAAAAACATCATAAGCACTACAATACAAAATATACAAAAAATATACTTCTGTGTTCCATCATTGTTATTATATTTAACAGTACTAAACATAAAGTTTCATGTAATCCTACTAACAATAACACAATGGGACATACCCCTGTAGTAATACTGATGTTAGCACACAAACAAGTTAACAAAGGCCAATAAAATGAAGCACACAAACGTTGTAAATGTATTTGCACTTAATTTTTGGTTGTAACAGTGAATAAATGGAGATATTAGACCACCTATTTTTTAATAAGGTTACGTACAACACTAAATTTGGTAGGGAGCTTAGTTACCAAAGAAAGATTGCTCTTGTCGAGGAAGCCGGTCATTTACATATAAATCCAGTAGCAACAAAATGGTATTTGCATTGAAAAAACCAAAACAATGATCACACGTAAAATGAAAAGGGAAAAAAATATAGATATAAGAATAGAGTAACATAGTAGATCTCCCCTTAATGTGATGGAAGAAATTTTTTAACAGATCAAAAAACATATTATAATTAATATATGCGTTTAGTTTCGCAATGCTCATGCCTAAAGTATGCTCTAAGCTAAGCTTCAATATGAATAAATCACAATTATCATTTTCACAAAACATTTATAATAATTTTATTCAGCTGATTATGAATTGCGTCTGCTCGGCTACCTTCTCCTTCATCATTAATGGTGCTTCGGTAGGCTTTATGACTCCTCAAGGTGGCCTCCATCAAGGAGGCCCCATCTCTCCTTTTCATTCTTAATATGCACCGAGGGGTTATCTTCACTGATTTCGCATGCGGTTGCCTCCAGCTCCCTTTATGGTCTTCGCATTTGCTCGCAAGCCCCAATTATCTCCCATCTACTATTCACCGATGACTCAATACTTTTTTGTAAGGCCTCTCGGGAGCAAGCTCAGGTTATCACGTATGTTCTCGACTTATACGAGAAGTCCTCGGGGCAGAAAGTCAATTATGACAAGACCAATGTTATGCTTTCAAAGGGTGTGCCTCAAGACCATCGTGACGACATTGTCAATTGTCTTCACATCAAGGAGGTCTTATTACATGAGAAGTATTTGGAGCTCCCGACATATGTTGGTAGAAAGAAGAAGAAATCATTCCTGCACCTCAAGGATCGAATCTGCAAGCGTTTGTCCCTTTGGATGGATCAACTAGTTTCTTGGGCGGGTAGAGAACCGCTAATGAAGGCTGTGGCCCAAGCAATCCCTACCTACGCGATGAGTGTATTTAAATTACCCAAGGATCTTTGTTCATCCATTCAGTCGTCCATTAACGACTTTTGGTGGGGTCACAACAAGAGCAGACGTAAAATCCACTAGGTCCACTCAACTAAATTGCCGGATCGCAAGGATGATGGCGGATTGGGCTTCTGTGACCTTGAGGCATTCAATGATGCTCTACTGGCCAAACAATTCTGGCGCCTCATGACCCAACCCCATTCACTCCCCTCCCGTATGCTTAAAGCCAAATACTTCCCAGGCTGCTCAATCTGGGAAGCCGGCCTAGGCTATCGTCCCAGCTTCACATGGCATAGCATTCTCAGCGTTCGGGAATCAATCTCCAAAGGTTCTCGGTGGCTAATTGGTAATGGCCAGAGCATTTTAGTTTGGCGTGACCCCTGGCCTCCGCGGCCCTTCTCTTTTCATCCCATCTCGCCGCCAGGTCCAACTGACGATTTGCTCAAAGTGGCCGACATTATCGACAATGACTTGGGTCGCTGGAAAGAAGATGTCATCTGCAGCACCTTCAATCCCTACGATATCACCACCATTCTCAATATTCCCCTGTGCTGCTCTTGGCCCGCGGACGTCTTCATCTGGCACTTCACTTCAAATGGTGAGTTCACAGTCCGGTCAGCCTACTTGCTAGCGCACGCCATCCGAAAAACCTAAGAGCCCTCATCTAGCTCACCCAGTAGCCCCTGGAAGAAGATTTGGACCCTGAATGTTCCTCCTAGAATCAAGTTTTTTGGCTGGAAACTTAGCGCAGGGGCTCTTCCCACGTGTAACAACTTAGCCTGTCGCCTGAAGAATTTCAACATATCATGCAGCATCTGTGGTGCCTCGAAGACACTTCCTCTCACACCTTTCTAGAATGCCCACTGGCGCTTGAAATATGGTCATCTAGTCCATTTGACTTTGACATATGGGCTCAAAGATTCCCTTCCGCCTTTGACTGCTTCCTCAATGCCTCCAACAACTTAACTGCAGATGCATTGGGGCGAGTTTTCAAGGGTCCTATGGGAGATCTGGAATTCTAGGAACTGCTTCATCTTTGGTTCCCCAGACCGATCGCCGGACAGATTGGCCAACAGGGCCATTGCTTTCATCAACGGCTACTGTGGGGCCAAGCTTACCCCCCTCCTCGAACTTTCGAGAGCCACTGTGGCAACCTCCAGACTCAGGGCTGTGGAAGCTTAACTTTAATGCCGGCAAACTACAAGAATGGGGTCGTGGTCTTGGATTTGTTGTTAGGGACTCTTTAGGCGACATTGTCTCGACGGGCTCTAAGCAAGAGATTAGTTTCCATGGAAAGGAAGTAGCTAAAGCAGAGGTGTGTCTCTTTGGCCTCAAGGAGGCCCTTCAAGTGGGCCCCTCCAGCATTATCATCGAGGGTGATAGTCTTTCAGTTATCACTAAGCTACGAAATAAGTCTTCTTTGCATTCCGTTCTAGGTTTTTATATTTCAGAAATTCTTTGTACTGTTGCTAGATTTTCTTTTCACGCATGGAGCTGTGCTAAAAGGGGTGGGAACCGAGTAGCCCATGAGGCCGCTCACCTCCAACCATACGATTCTATTCCTAGGGTCTAAAAGGAGGATATGCCAACGTTGCTCACAGACTTGGCCTCCGATGATATTTGTACCTACTTGAACAATACCCTTATATAACATCCCCCCTTTTGCTTAAAAAAAAAAAACATTTATAATAATAGTAATAGTCTTCAACATTTACATACCTATCCCAAAAATGCTGGAACTCATCCACGGTGTCACACTCCATCAAAACTCTATTGGAAATCTTAGTAATTCCTTCACTCGATCTAAGGCCTCCAATATTTTTCCTTGAGTTTTCAATAATATGCCAACAACACAACCAATGACGAGCAAGAGGGAACACAACCTTAATTGCAGAAGTCATGGAGAATGCTTGATCGGTCATCATGGTAATTGGATGCTTACCACCCATAGACTTTAAGCATGTCTTAAACAACCAAACAAATGACTCAATCTTCTCATTCATCAAACACCCACAACCGAACATAACATTCTTTGCATGATAATTCATCCCAACAAATAGCGTACATATCATGTCATACTTATTTGTTCAATATGTTATATCAAATACAACCAAATTCCCAAATAATGCATAATCATTTGGCATCTGCTTATCACGCCAAAAAAAACTCACTAAACAATTATTGGCATCAAGCTCAAATGCAGAAAAGAAATCAACCTCATGCTTCATACGCCTATTAAATATTTCAATTAGTTAGTGCGCATCTCCATTATCAAATGTTCTATCTTTTAATTGACTAGACTTGTTGTATAAATCTCGCAAACCATACCCCAGAGAAGGAGATCCCCCCAGCTTGTTTCTCAAGCATACGATATGCATCAGCAACTCCTATTCCTAACTCCCTAAGCTGCTTAACAAATAAAATAGCCTCCTCAGACACTTCTCGATGTGAAGGCAACAAATGTCACTTACTTGGACTACACAACGCATGATTATGCTCAATGTCATGGAGAGTAGCTATCCACTTGCTATCCTCGTATATGTAAAATTGAATAAACACCTTGCAACCTGTCCGCACATCTACGTTCGTATGATCCTTGTGATTTTGACCTTTATCTTGCCTGAATTTTGCTTTCCAAAAACAAAACTGACGCATACATAACCCTCCTCCTTTGGACTTACATCTATGACATATCTTCGAATAGTGAACACTAAAGCCAACCCTATATGCATAGTCATTGTAGATATGAAACTCTTCACGTTCTGAGCTAGCTGTAGCCCTAACCATCACTTATCACAAAGGTTGAACTTCAGTAATGTCCTGATTTTGGAACTCAATGCCTATAATATAGGGAAAAGAAAGTGATCAACACAGCAATTAGTAATGAACTAGGATGCGTATAATAGTGGACAACACCTAAACCATAAACTACAAAAAGTTTTACCACTAAAAGTCCGTTTAAATTATTGAAAAACTACGACAACATAGCCCATTTGATAAAACTTATACTTAAGAAGTATGAATAATTACCCATATAATTAAGCAATAGCAGTATACAAAAAATTCAACCAGTACTAATGGTATAATATAGGGGAAAAAAGTGAACAACACAGTAATTAGTAATGAACTATGATGTGTATAATAGTGAACAACACCGAAATCACAAGCTACAAAAAGTTTCGCCACTAAAAGCCCCTTTAAATTATTGAAAAACTATAACAACATAGCCCATTTGATAAAACTTATACTTAAGAAGTATGAACAATCATCCATATAAGTAAGCAATAACACTACACAAAAAATCCAACCAGCAATAATGGTATAATGTAGGGGAAAAAAAAGTGAACAACACAGCAATTAATAATGAACTAGGATGTGTATAATAGTGAGCAACACCAAAACCACAAACTATAAAAAGTTTCAACACTAAAGTCCCTTTAAATTATTGAAAAACTACGACAACACAGCTCATTCGATAAAACTTAAACTTAAGAAGTATGAATAATTATCCATATAATTAAGCAATGACACTACACAAAAAATTCAACCAGTAATAATGGATTAAAAGAAATACATCTTGTAATACAACACCTAGGTAAACCAAATGAGGAAAAACGAACCAATCTATGAACCGAACTACACTTCCAATGAAACTAAGATATCATGCCCACCTGGCATCGTTGTTTTCCCTTTATCCAGTGCATTTCGAACACACTCTTGATTCAAATACTAGGTTCCTAAACAAACAAACGAATGGCATATACATATAAAATTAAGTTGTAAATAAGCACAAAAATATTAATAGACAAATAAAGAAATATTGGCTACTTATTATTTCCAAGAAAGCATCCAAAGCTAAAAATTGAGTGCTCAAGCACAAAAGTCCAAATAATTAGACAAATATGAATTATCATAATATAAGAACGAGAAATCATAAGCAACATTCAAATAATCTAGCAACAATAACAATGACCATGAAAAGAACTGCTGGTGGCCCCAGAGGATACTTCTCACAAAGGTTGAACTAGGATGCGTATAATACAACACCTAGGTTAACCAAATGAGGAAAATGAACCAATCTATGAACAAAACTACACTTCCAATGAAAACTAAGATATCATGCCCACCTCACACCGTTGTTTTCCCTTTATCTAGTGCATTCCGAACACACTCTTGATTCAAATACTGGGTTCCTAAACAAAAGAATGACATATGGATATAAAATTAAGTGGTAAATAAGCACAAAAATATTGATAGACAAATAAAGAAATATTGATAGACAAATATTTCTAAGAAAGCATCCAAAGCTAAAAATTGAGTACTCAAGCACAAAAGTCCAAATAATTAGACAAATATGAATTATCATAATACAAGAACGAGAAATCATAAGCAACATCCAAATAATCTATCAACATAACAATCACCATTAAAAGAACTGTTGGTGGCCCCAAAGGATACTTCTGGCAAAGGTCGAACTTCAATAATTTCTTGATTATGAAACCCAATTCCTATGAAAAATGACCATCTGGTAATAAGCGAACATGTCAATAATACAACCACTACAACCTCAATTCAACAGCCAAAAAAGGGGGAAAAAACTATAACATGTGTAAGCAAACAACACCATACATAAATTTGTGAAATGTATAAATTCTTTTTAGAGAATTTACTATATAAATAACAACATCACATTTTAAATCATTAACACTTGTAAATTGACTTATAGCAAAACAATAAATCTTGCTCATATCATAATAACCAAACATACACCATAATCACTAATACAAGCACTACACCATCAACTCAACAACCAACTGAAGAAACATGAATACTATTTCAAGTAGTGAACAACACTATAAATGAAGTCATGAAAGTTGCAAATTGAGTATTTTAAAAAGCAAAATAAATTATATATAGATGATAATGAACAAAGATAAGACAGATAAAGAACAATAGGATACTTTTTAAAAAAATTACATTATAATTAGAATAGTGAACAAACGGTAATGAACAAATGGAAGCACGATAATGAACAATGTTACACTACTAAGAAAGGTGAACTTCATAACCATAATAATAAACGAATAACACGTTTGAAACATACTATACTCACCATACATGTCTTCATCAGCCTAATTAGCCTCAATATCTAAAGGTTCTGCATTAAACAAAGTTACAAAAAACGGGGGAAAAAGCTCATCAATAATATATCTTAACAACATATTCAAATATATGAAAAAATTAAGCCATTAATCTACGTATGAATCAAACTTTTCGCAACTGTATGTTCTTCAATTGCGTCTTTGTTTCCTTCCACAATGCTTGTGTCCATCTTAAAATTTAGATTTCACACAAAAACTTGAGATCCCTACTTGATAATATAGAAGTATTAAGGGTAGAAGATGATGATAGCAATAAAATGAATAGCATCACCAAATACAATCTTGTAGACAAGCCTTGTCAAGGTACAACAAGCAATCAAAAATAGTGATCCAGCAACTCAAAAACACACTTGCGTGAACAATGGAAGTCACTGATTGATTGATCACAGAACCCACTTGCATCAAACCCCAAAAAAACCTTGTTGACAAGCCGTGTTAAGGTATATATAGCAAGCAATAGAAATAGTGATGCAGCAACCCAAAACACACTTGCGTGAACAATGGAAGTTATTGATTAATTGATCATAAAATCCACTTGCATCAACCCAAAAACCAGATTCTGCCAACCTGGAGAAATGTTTAAGCCACATGTGTAACCGCCCATCCATTTTCTTTTTTTTTAAAAATTATTGAGTATGAAATGTAATTTGAAAAAAAAAAAAACCTTGCTGATGTGGTAGTTACACATGTCGCTGACATGGCATGAGAGCATTAACTCCCGGGTGTATATAGGGGGTGTTGGGTAGACAGTTTTTTTAAGAACCTTTTGGCCAAAAAGAGCTTTTTTGACCAAGATTAACTGTTTGATCAATGACTCTATGGTACATACCCATGTACCATGTTAATATATACACCTATATAAAGAGGCCTTCTACTACCTTGCCCAATAAACCTGAAATTTTTGAGCCCAACAAACCTAATTCGAATTTGACCAGGCTGAAGGTTGGCTTAATTGGGCCCACCAAATCTAATTCTACTACCCTTGCCCATGCTGTAATTGGATCTTCTCTTTTTGAATTTGCGCGGCCCACCATGAAAACGTTCACCATGATTCAGCAATACAAAGCAGCAGATACATAATTCATCCTAAAACAAACAATTATAGTTGAGCCAGAAAACTCTCTTTGAAAATTAGAAAGAATACATACTTAAATCAATGGATTTTGAGGAACAAATTACAGCTGAGGTAGAAAATTTACTTATTAAGAGTTACAACTGTTAGGAGTTCATGCTGGAGGTATGTTTGATAAAATTCCTCAAACAAACAATTGTATATCAATCTTTAATGCAAAGTATGTCTACCTAGTGTAACTTTTAAAGTCAACATTCTTTGCACATAAGGTGTTCGACAAAATTTCCCAAAGGCATGATTGTAATAGTAAAAATCGTTGCACATAAGCTCACAAAAAAGGTACACTGATTTAGTCAAAAGGTTTACTGCAGTTACAATGGTTTCACTGCAGTCTACAAAGGTTTCATTGCAATTTTGGAAAGATGCACTAAAAAATAAGAACGGTTAACAGTCTCAAATTCTGTTATTCATAGAATAATTATAAGTAAATGAACATGATAATTACTGAGGTATCACTGTACTCAAATTCTCAAAATTTAATTAAAGAAATAATGAAAAATTTTCATTTTCACTTTATAATTAAAGGAGTAACTTATGTGGTTTTTGAAGGCAACAAGTGGTCTACGGCCTCCGGAGGATCCCAGCATGTCCAACACTAATGTTGGAGCTGCAACTACTAAGGTAATAAATTACAAGATCGCTTTATATTTTAACAAATATAGTTAGAAAAATTTTATAATTAAAGGACAAAATATTTGTTGATGCAAGTGGTATGTACCACAGCGTCTGTCGGAGATGGTGCACTTGGAAATATTTGGTGACACTATGAATGTCAAAATTGATAGAATGAGGATACTATCATTTCTTTTTACACAATTTAATATTTTGTGGATATTAGAGCTGATTGAATTTATCGATGTTAGAGCTGTTTTGGTGGTTGTAGATGTGCATGCTACTATTGATTCCTATTCAGTGACAGGGTATTGTTTATAACTGTACATCTTAATTTTGATCGAATGAATCTTTTATGCAATGCAGTGAATCTTTTCCCAACTACAGAGAACCTTTTCTCAAATGCAGTGAACCTTTTGTGCCAAGAAGTAAAATTGAGATGTTTTATGCAATTCAACGAATCTTTTCCGAACTGCAGGGAACATTTTCCCAATTACAGTTAACCTTTTGGACCAAGAAGCAAATTTAAGTCCTTTTTTTAAGACAGATTAGCCGTTAATCTCCTCTCTTTTGAGGCTTTGTCTGAGAATGTTGTGATTGTTATACTAAGGAAAGCTCTGAGGATTGCTGGAAGATAGGGAATTGTAGAGCTATAAGCAGTTCTTCAAGGAGGACCCTGAGGATTTCAGGCCTCAAGCCATATTTCTTTTTGTTTGATACATAGCTGATCTATGTAACTAGACATATGGACCTTTACTACATGTAATTATACTCTCAATCCATTTGGACGTGGCCCTTGGTAAGTAGACAGGATGGATGGGCTTCTTCAATATGGGTGCCTGTTGAGAGCAAAAAATTTATCAAAACTCTTAATGATATAATTCACCTAATTATAACAAGGGAAAAAAAAGTGAACTGACATTGAACTTCTTAAACCCGGTATTTCGTTTCTCAACATCTCCCATGTACATCTCCAAGTGTTGCATTGCATACACCCCTGAGTCGGGATAAGCTTTTATTGAAACTTTCATCCACAGTAGTTTCATTTGCTCCAATTGCAAACTCTCCATAAAAATAGCTTTATCCCTGGCTGATTTGGGAATTTTATCAGGAAAATACTTTGAGAAGCATCAAACCTAGGAAAAAAAGATAGTATACATTTATAATAGGTAACTTCAAATATTAGAGGATTAGAATATCAAAAAGACGAAAAGGTAATATAGAAAATTACCAAGAGGCTGACACAAATAAGAATAGCACCATTGTCCACATTGTTATGACTAACAGAATGGATAATCTCCACCTTCTTTGCCAAGAAATTGAAGCACACAACAAAGTAATATCCATTCTGAAACACTGGAAAGAATATCTGCATATCAACACAGCTACATAAGCATATGTACACCATTCAGTTATATAAGCATATGTAAGCCACATTGCGCTTGTGGTGCAACAATGACAATGGTGAAATATGGATAATACCAGCATTTACTCCACAATTTTACATCTTAATTTGATCCAATGAATTTTTTATGCAATGCAGTGAATCTTTTTCCAACTGTAGGGAACTTTCCCCAATTACAGTGAATCTTTTGTGCCAACAAGTAAAATTAAGTCGTTTTTAATTATTATAGGTCTGAGGCTGTGCGCTATACGCGCAGCATTTGTAAGGTAATATTTTTCCTGTTTGATCAAGTAAAAAAGATAACTTAGTGTTTGGTGAAAAAACTTTTTAGAATAACTTTTTGGGTCCAAAAAACTAATTTGAAAACGCTAAATTCCATGAGCTTTTTGGAAGAGTTTTTTAAAAATTAGCTTTTTGTCTTACAATTTTATCATAAATAACTAATTTTATCAAATAATTTTTTAATAAATAGTTAATTTAAATAGCTAATATAAATAACTAACTGCTAACAACTAACAGCTGATAGCTAATATAAATAACTGATAGCTAATAATTGTTTATCAAACAAGGCCATGATATTGCTGGTTGCAACTGCAAATTCACGTCAAAATCTTAAAATTTAGTACGATGACTGTAAACTGCCGAAGGCAAAGTCCACGGTCGAGCCGCCCTCCGGAGCGGACTTTTCCCACGCTTTCTCATTCCAATTTCCAAACCACGGGCTCCGTCCCAGCAGAATCGAATCTTCTCTCTCTCTCTCTCTCTCGCGCTCTCTCTCTCTCTCTCTCTCTGCTCTCACTTCATGAGAACTTGAGAGATCTCCACCAAGAGTGCAACATGGCTTCAGCAGTGGAAGCGCGTGGAGGACTGTGGGACGCTCTGCTGGAGCTGACAAAGTCGGCTCAGGAGAAGAACAGCGATCCGCTGCACTGGGCGATTCAACTCAGTTCCAGCCTCAACTCGGCAGGGATGACTCAGCCCTCCGTCGAGCTCGCCTACCTATTGGTCTCCCATATTTGCTGGTCTAACAATGTCCCTATTGCTTGGAAGTTCCTCGACAAGGCCTTGGCCCTCAAAATTGCCCCTCCTTCCCTCGTCCTCACTTTGCTCTCTACAAGGTTACTTGACTCCCCCCCCCCTTTTCTCTCCCCCCCTGTTGGATTTTGTAGAAATCATGGTGAGACTTACTTATTTTCGTTTCCCCATTCCCAGTTGTTATGAAGCGGGTAAATTTTCTGTTTGGTTAGTTGGAAATTCACTCTAGTTTATCGTTTGATTGCTGTATTTGATGGACGTACTATAAAGCTATAACTGTGCGTGTTTTGTATCTGTTGGGTTAGTTGGAAATTCAATGGAAATTGATTGTAATGATTTTTCACCTTCATTCAAGTGTTATTCTTTGCCTTTGCTCTAGTAACTTGACAATTTAGTAGGTTCGTGCCAGATTTTCATGTCTAACTCCATTCTGTTTTCAGTGATCCCATCCTTAAAGGGTGTACCTCTTTCAAATATGTTTTGCACCCTAATGTCATGATTGCTGCCGTGATTGCACTCCTTGTATTCCTGATAGTCTATTTGCATACGTACATAAATGATTGGGGAACTCAAACTTTAACCTATTTTTTGGGGGCTAGAGTTTTCTCTCAAAGGAAGGAGAAATTGCGGAAGCTGTAAACTCTGCTATCTTTCCTTGTATTGGAAGAAAGGGCAAGGACTTGCAGTGCGAAACCAATATTAGAATCCAATGTTCCCTGTATTCCAAGAATGTATTATAACTGTAACTATGATATTTGGAGTGAAGGAATGCTTGAGAAATTAGCTAGAGTCTAGTTAGGCCTTCTTGAATGCGTTCTAGACATTACGTACTTCCAAGCCTGCATTTTAGTGGGGTTATCCTTCTTCTGGTGGGAGAAAAACAAGTTTACTAATAAATGAATAGCCTTAGGGATTGTTAACGTATTTTTTTGCGAAAGCAATAGTTACTTATAGCGATCCCTGGATTATCATCCACATCCAGTTTGATATTCTTAACATATGCATTTTGCAAAATTAATAGATACTTAAAATGATTCCTGTAGTATTCTCCACATCCAATAAGTTCATATGAGTTGTGCAGTGCTGCAACTATGGTGTTCCCTTCTAACACAGTGAGTAATGCAGCAAGATGGCAGCATCTTAATGGTGGTGGGGGACATGCAGATGTATGCAGTCGTGCTCTTAAGTTGCAGAAAGGCCATTTGTGTTGAACCCTATATTTAGATGGCACTGACTAGCTACTGCTTAATTACAAGGAGAAATAGGGGAAAATTGAGTGAGAAATTTTGCTTTGTTTCTCAATAATATGAAGCTAAAAAGGTTGCCCAAAAGCCAATGCTTCCACTGCCAAGAAATGTATTTTTTCAGAGCGCTGCCCCTGATGTGTGGAAAAGCTATTTAGGCCACCTCTTTAATTTGCTGTAGCATCAGAAGGGAATGTTGCCTGTCCAATCCGAAATATGAACACCAGGAGGTTTTTCTCCGATATGAAGTTTTCGATTATTCAATTTTAGAGCATTGTCCTATAGTTTTCCGAGATATGTTGCGCTCCCCTCCCCCAAAAAAGGTGTCTTTATTAGTTTCATCTGATGGAATGAAGTTGTTAGCTTGATCATTTTTGACAAAGTAAGGAAGAATTGCTTTCATGAATTTGCGTCTAATTGGTCATGATGAGCTCAAGCGAACAAAAGGATCTTGTGGTTGCTAATACAAATGTCCCAACTATCATTTATTGGCTTGCTCTAGTATTTGGACAAGTTATCTCTAGAGATTATAAGCTCTGTGCACTGCTTGTGAAAAGGCATGATGCCAGCATTATGGATGGTATTGTGATGACTCAGACTGTTTAGCATTTGCTGAAAGAAGATAAGACATGTGAAGGAATGGAGTCTTTGGAGAAAACAACCCAGTCCTTTATTTATGGGTTGAGTAATCATTTTCCCCCATATTGACCCGCATTTTCCCAACAAAAGAAGGAGAAGGCAGTTTAGTGGGAAATTTTACCCTATGATGCCATAATCATAAATTGAAAAAGATTGTCTGATAATTATTTTTTGAGCTGGCTGGATGGTTGACTAGTCGCTGGAATTGTTAGACTGATCTAATAATTCCTAGGTATGTCTTTTCTTTCCTTAGCTTCATCTTATAGAGCTGCCTTTGACCTTCAAATATAGCAGGAGGCATATAGTTGATCTGCCTTTGAGCTTCAAATATAGCAGGAGGCATATAGTTGATCGTGGAAAGCAGAAAAGAAAGTTTAGTCTCATGTGCCACCTTTCTTGCTCTGGGTTATACAGAGAGAGGAATGAGCTTATTTGGATGTCATAAGAAGCCTTTGCAGTTTGTAGAATGTGTTTGGTCAAAGACTTCAACAGACTGAGTAGTTTTTTTTTAATTATTTTAAATTCTTACTTCGACGAATAGCCCATAATGCTGTCTCCCTTCTGATACCGGGACCTTTTATCATGGCTTTTGCACGTTGCATACCTTGCTCTGCCACTTACAGATAACATTTTTGGCTGTGCTTGTGGGCTGTAAAAGGTGTCCTCCTTTTTGTGCCCCTTGAATCCACATGTATCGACAGAAGCCCATGAAAGCACATACCTAACTTCATACATCCGTAACTGTCACAATGTTATTGTTGAAACTTGCTTGAACATGAATAACGCCCTTTGGTATTTTATGTGCACTCTTACGTGAACTAAAATGCCCATTTCTAATTTGCGCTAACCAATTTTTGGTAAGGTTTTGCCATATTTTATCATTTCATAAACATGAGTTAGAGATATATGGATATATCTATTTCATGTCAAAAACAAATCCTTATTGTTATTATTATTATTTTTTAACGTTTATTTTTTTTTTGGGAGAGGTGTGTGGGGTGAGTCATCAAGGATAATTTTTGAAATCTCTTGGGGGAAATAATGGCTTCAAACTTCAAGTAGCATAATGGTCACTCTTATTGTGATCTCATGATGTATGGGACATAGGGTCTCTGAAGGAACAGTTGGGCCTTTGCCCCACTCATCTTATTCCAGTCATGTGGATTGAGCGATGGGGTCATGTATATATTACCTTTTTCTTGTCAAAAGTTTTTAACTTCTAAAATGTTTTTGCAAAAACTTTTATGTGGGTCTCTTAGAATCGATCTCTCTGCGAGCAACAGAGGTAAGATTGCTATATCTGAATCTCTCCAGGCCCTGCTAAAGAGGGACACTTACGGTTGTGGTGGATTGGGCGATGGGGTCATTTTGATGTGACCTTCAATTAATGAAACAATCTGGGTGTAGGACTTTGAAAAGTCAGAGATGATTTATTTTCCTTGTCACTTTGGTAGGGTGGAGATGGAGGCTTTAACTTATAGCCATGCTTTTGCTTACCTCTGCTTCTTCCCTTACCTGGAGCAAAGCCCTGCCTCTGTCCATTGTTGATGGTTCTCTATCCTCACTTTGTGCTGAATTTTCTTTATACACCAAACATGCTGGGCTATCAATCCTTGAGTTATCACCTTATTTGATGCTTTTGAATGTAGGGATTCATTTTTCTTTTCCACTAAATCCAGAAAAGTCACCTGCTGGGGGCATACTGGGTTGGGGGGGTGAAAAATGCTGGGGAGAAGAAAGAGAATTTGGGTTTTTTTCAGATGTGATGGTGGCTGCAGCGGCAGTTGGCAGAGACTGGTAGCAGAGTTGGAAGGCGGCACCGACCTTGGCGTTGTTCATTGTGGGTGACGTGTTAGGTGTTATGGTGGTTGATGTGTGCAGCGGGTGTGACTCCTGGGATTATGCAGTATTGTAGTCTCGGCCTCCCAGGACTACATCAATCTAAATAGCTTTTAACTTTGAAAGTCCTTACAGGGGAGATTGGGATCTTTAGAGAAAAAGAGGATGGTTTGGCCATTTTCCTTTTTGTATCTTTATTTATATATATCTTCTCCGTTCTTATCTACGTCTATAAAGAAGAGGAAACACCCAAAATCAGAATGAGGAAGAAAAAGATATGATGATGTAAGTGATATAGATCAGGGGAAAAGTCCCGAACAACTCAATAATACTCAAATTTCATAAATCACAACTGAGAAAAATAGTACATAAAGACCTATGTATAAGATAAAACATGACTTTGAAAATAATTAACTTCTTAGCTAATGACTAACTTTTGTCTTATAAATATAAAATATTAATAGCAACTCCTACTGCGCCTAAAAGAAGCATAAAGAATCAAGATCCCCGACCCTGCGACTTGTTAGAATCAAGCTTTGAGCCAGGTCTCCTTTGATGGGACAGGACATAAATTCTATCATTCTCTCCCTCTTGAAAATTGTGCTTCGTCATCAAGCAATATGAAGAAGGAGAACCATTACGTACCGGAGAACGAGGTTGACTTGGCATCTAACTTCGAGGCTAAGAAGGAATAACCAAAGAACCATGGCGATGCTCCACAAGTAAAACATTTTTTTTGATAAGGAAAAAGAGTAAAATATATTAAACTGTAAAATGTACAAACGGATGGATGCAGGCAGACATCCTACAAAAGGATTATGTACACCCTAGATGGAACCTATCCATAAAATCAATTACATCAAAGGAAGAATTACAGAAGTTCCCACTATCCCCAAAAGAAAGAGTCTTGATAAGAATATCTTTAATTCGTTGAAGGGCCATCTCCTCTCCTTCAAAGACTCTTTTGTTTCTCTCTCGCCAAATAGCCCAAAAAATCGCATGTGGGATCAATAAGACGCTTCTCTCTTTAACTTTCCTACCAAAGGCACCCTCCCAAGCCAAAAGATGATTCCTCACGGAATCCTAGACAACCCAAGAGACTCCCAAGCAACTAAAGGATAACTCCCACGAAGCCCTTGCAAATTGACAATGTAGTAGTAGGTGATCAGGAGACTCCAAATCGTCTTTGCACATAGAACATCTGTTCACCAAAATAATTCCCTTCTTTTGTAAATTATTACATGTCAGGATACTCCCATGCGAAGCTTCTTACACAAAGACTGACACCTTCAAGGGATCCAAACTCTTCCAAATGATTTTTCAAGGGAACCGCCCCAAAAATCTAGACTCCATAGCGAAGGTAGAATTAGAGAGGAGTTTTAGATAATAAGATTTAACAGTGAAAAAATCTTCATGGTTGAGATCCCAAGTAACCGCATCAGTTGAGTCATGAAGTGAAATCTCACTCAACTTATTGAGAAAGGTGGCAAGGATAGTGTCATCCACTAAAGCATCACAGATGAAAACAGGAGACCACACAAAAGTGCTAGGCGCACGTCGGCCAAAATCTGCTATAGTAGCATCTCTATTTACCGTAAGCACATAAAGAGAGGGGAAGCTATCTCGCAGAGGGCCCTCCGTACACCAACGGTCGTGCCAAAACAAGATAGAAGAACCGACACCAGCCTTGAAGGAAAAATGATGAAAAAATCTTTCCCATCCTTTGTGAATGAACCTCTATAAACTTTGCCCATAAGCACCACTTGGTTTGGATGGATACCATCCAAGACCATTATCCCCATATTTGCTCCTAATCACCCTTCTCCACAAGCTATCCTTCTCATTCATGTATCTCCACAACCACTTGCCTAGGAATCCCTGCAAGCAATTGAATATTGTCCACTTGCCCCACTGGTAATATAGAACTCTTTGACAGATTGACGCTTAGCCCGGACACCGCCTCAAACCATATAAGAATGCCACGCAAGTTCACTATTTGCTCGCAATCATTATCACAGAAGATAATCGTATCATCAGCAAAGAGAAGGTGGGAGACATCAGTGGCAGATTCATTCAGCCGGCCTACAGAGAAACCAGAAATAAGCCTTGCTGTAGCAGCCGAATTAATCATCCTTGTGAACACTTCCATCACCAATAAGAACAGAAGAGGGGAGATAGGATCACCGTGGCGCAACCCTCTAGAAGCAGAAAAGAATTGAGAAGGGGAGCTATTAACTAACACCGCAAAAGAAGCAGAAGAAATACAATGGCGAATCCAAGCAACCCATCTCTTCCCAAACCCCATTCTTCTTATCACGTAAATAAGAAGATCCCAATTGACATGGTCATAAATCTTCTCGATGTCAACTTACAAATAACTCCCGGCTTACCTGACTTGGTCCTGGAGTCAATAAGCTCGTTTGCAACGAGTACTGCATCCAAAATCTGTCTGCTCCTAACAAAGGCGTTCTGATTCTCAGAAATGAGGCCCCCAATTGCACTTTTCAACCTACGAGTTAACACCTTTGAGAGCAACTTATAAATACATCCAATCAAACTAACTGGGCGATGATCTTTGATATTCTGTGCATCAGCTCTCTTAGGAACAAGCCCTATGAAAGTAGCATTAAGGCTAGCCACAAATTTCCCAATAGTGTAAAACTCCGAGAACATAGACAACACATCCCCTCGCACCGAATCCCAATTTGCTTGAAGGAAAGCCTTAGTCATTCCATCTGGGTGAGGCGCTTTATCCCCACAACAATCATGTAGAGCTCTCGTGACTTCTTCTTCATCAAATGACATCTCAATAACCTCCCTGGCAGAGGTAGATAAAGAGGGCAATGATAAGCCTTCCACTTTCGGCCGCCAGGGTTCAGTTTCAGAGAACCGCTTCTTGTGGAAGCCATGTATAGAGCTTTTCATACTATCGATTGTTTCATAACGATTCCCCTTAATCTCCACCCCTGACATGAAGTTGAACTTCCTACGCAGATTGGCCGTTCTATGGAAAAACTTTGTGTTGCGATCTCCCTCTTTAAGCCACAGAGCCCTTGACTTTTGCCTCCAAGAAACTTTTTCCATGTGCAATACCCTTGCCAACTCCTCTCTTGCCTCCCTCCTTTGGTCAATTTCATCACTGCTGAGACCATCAGATTCTTCTTTCACATCAAGCGCATTAATAGAATTCAGCAGTTTGTATTTCCTTAACTTAATATCCCCGAAGACTTCTTTGTTCCATTTCTTCAACTCCTCTTTAACAATCGTAAGCCTCCTCGCAATCACAAAACTAGCAAAGCCTTAAACTTTCACTTCTTCCCACCATTTTTTAACAGGGTTAGAGAACCCCTCAGCTTTGAGCCACATGTTCTCGAATTTGAAAGGAACATTCCCCCTCCCCAGCTTGGCCCTCTCTAGAGATATTGGGAAATGATCTGAGAGAGGCCTTGGCAATTTAGTCTGAAGTGAGTCTGGAAAATGTTCCTCCCAATCCAAAGAAACCAAGAAGCGGTCCAACCTCGAGCAAACAGCTTCTCCACCACTCCTAGACCACGTGTACTCACCCCCACGCAAAGGAAGATCCACTAAAGCAGCATAATTGATGAAGTCGTGAAACTCGAACATAGTATTCATTGGACATAATCCCGAACTCCTTTCTTGAGGATATAAGATTTCATTGAAATCTCCCCCGATACACCATGGACCAGGCCATCCATTTCTAGTTCGTCGAAACTCCTCCCAAAACCTCAATTTATCATATCTGTCTTGAGGACCGTAAATCCCAGAAAAAGCCCATGTGAAGCCACCGTCTACCATTTGAAATGTGCAGGTAATGGAAAAATTCCCCTGAGAAGAGGAGACAAAGTTGAAGGTGGTCTTCTCCCACATCACTATGATGCCCCCAGAGGCACCTTCAGCTTTAAGAAAAGTAAAATCAACAGAATAGTTCCCCCACAAACTACAAACAACAGAACATGAGACTTCTTCTAACTTTGTTTCTTGCAGACAAATCAGATCACATTTCCAATCCCTCAGAAAACTTTTTAAGACATCTCTTTTGCGAAGATCATTAATGCCCCTCACATTCCAAGACAACATCCTAAACATATGGGACCAACATCCCACTGGAAGAGCCGCTTGCCCGGTCATAGTTCACACCAAACTCGAGCCTCTTTAATTCTCTTTGCCTTTTGATTGCCGATGGTGTCCTTTGCACACTCTATTTAGGCACAACACTGTTCTTTTCAATTCTAGAAAGTAACTGAGTGACTTCACTTTCATAGCCTGAAAATGCCACACCAATAGTGGCAGCAATACTTTTGAGCTTGGAAGCCACCCATTTTGACACATTCCCAGAATTAACATTTTCTCCATTCCAAATATCTTCTACTGAGAACGAATCATTTCAACTCTACAGAAAGGAGAAATCAATGGCTAGAGGAGTTTCCACATCTTCAACATTAGTTTGCGCAATGGACACTAATGGCCAATCATGGTGCACAGGATGCTCACACCTGTTGTCAATCACCCCTGAATAAGATGCACTACTTTGAGCTCCCAAACTCATAGCAAGTGCATCCCTAACCATTTCTCTGGGTAAGTCACAAGGTACACCACCCAAAACCCCAAGACCCAAATCAACAGAATGAGAAGAGTGATTTTCCACAAAAAAAAAAGGAGGATTAACCACCAGGGTAGTAGGTTGGTCAATCATATCCTTGAACCAAGAATAAGAAGTCGAATGCATATGAGTTGACGCCAAAGGTGGAGAAGATAGCGCGTAGGTCGAAGAAGAAAAATAAACACTCTTCACCAGCTCATTCCTTATTAATGGAGGAGTATAATCATCCCTCATTAGAAACATGGGTGTGCCCAAATAAAGCTGACTAGAGATATCAGCTTCCAGCCTTGCTGGATCAACCCACTCAACCTCATCAACTGAAGGAGAACTAGAAGTAGGAGCTAGCAAGGCAAGAGAGGCATCAGGGACTCCTTTTGCTACTGCTACCTTCACATTGGCAGTTGTGCCTCTGTTAGTTTTCTTCTAGGTTAAACCCAGGGAGCTCCTACGAACAAAGACCTGATTTGGTTGACGTCTATGAACATGCACAAGGTGCTTGCCATTTCTCCTGGTTAACTTAGGAGTCTCACCATTCCCTTGAGCCTCTAGTGACGAGGATGGTTCCATTGAGGAGCTTAACCCCAAGTTAGTAGTCAAAGGAGGAGATGACAAAACACCAGCATAGGAGTGGAGAAAGCTTGCTGGATCACCGACTAAACCACACTGAGGGCAACATCCTGGCCGTGGCGACGGGGGAGCTGGGTCCACCCCAAAGCTCTTAGGCTTCTGTGCTTGCAAGTTGCACCCTTTTAGTTGCAAAACTGGCTCGAGGGGAGACTGACCCACAATCTTAGCTATTGAATCAAAGATTTTAATCTAGCCTTGTTCATTCCAACCGGCTTGGAAAATAACAAAAGTTCTAATAGCTTCTTTGATTACCGAAAGCTGCAAGAATCTCCCCGCATGATTGCTCTTGAATTCCAACATATAAATCCTGGAATGAAGCCTCATTTGATTACATCAAGTAGCTGATTTAGTCTTCCTAAACCTACCCCAAGCTCTTACCAACACAAAGCAACTGGTTCAGGCAAGAAAATGGAAAATCTCCTCCCCCTCCCATTCTTTGAGATTTTCAATATGTCCTCTTTATTTCCAACCACACTGAGATCAAATGATTTACTTTCAATAGCCACAAATTTCTTGCATCCCCCCTCATACTACCTGCTAAATCAGAGCCGGATGAAAAGGACAGAGCAAGACACCAACCCAAGGTGGAAATGGCTCACCGGAGTTCACTCCGTCAAAACCAACGCCACCTCCAGGCTGTCCTTGAAACAGGCCATCAGAAACAGTGCGCCGGCGAAAATCCGGCGAGACTCCGGTCGCCGAAAAAGTCGCCGGCGACTTATATGTCGGCGCAGAGCGAGCCGGCGGGGACAGAAACCGCCGACCACCCCAGCCCTCACTTCAGCAGAGGAGAATTCCACCCCTCGGAGACAAGACCTGAGAAACTCACCTGATGCACGCGAAAATCCGAGCAATGAACAACCGGTGGCCAGTGAAGGGGAAGTCGGTGGCTCCCGGAGACCTAAGACCCAGCAGGTCTTAGGTTATCCTCCGATGACTGTGTTCGAATCCCAAGCCACGATGACCGGTGAGCGAACGACTCCCTCTCTTCCCCCCTCTCTGCACTGTGCTGACGGCGCCAGCAAGGCAGACGGCGGCGACTCGTCGGACGACAGCGATGCCTGACAACCACCGCGTCAACCAAGGCAACCGGTTGGGCCAGAGAGAGAGACTACTTCTCACGACGTGAAAATATAATCCACAAGTAAAACATTAATCTTCGGTTAGTGGATAACGCCATGGATACACATCGCTGACTTTTTAAAAAGAATCTCAGATATATCAATGTTGCTTACATAACAGAAAGTCAAGAATGACACACCATGCATAGAGAAAGGAACCTTTACCATAGTGTCAACAAACTAAATCCCCAATTGATGGGTGAGAATCTTAATAGGTTCCGGACTTTTCATGGTAGGCAGCTTAAGTTCTTAACCAATCTAGAGGAGACTAGATTCAACGAAGCACTAGGGTGGACCATAAAATGTACAAATTGTTGGTTGAGAATGCCAACTTGATGGAACAAGTGCGTGTGAGAGGGTGGAAGAGGATCGACAGAATGTCTAATATGAACATTTACCACATGCTCTTCCTTTTTTTCACCTTCAACCAGATGTACAACTTCATCAACATCATCAGCAGGACGATACGCATCATCCTTTTCGGTCGGTTTAAGGGCATGATGAGGATATCTTTTGGCTTTGTGAACCTTTTCACCACATTTATGGCAAGTCCCTGAAAAAATTCGAGTAGCCTCTTCTTAGGAACCGTAGAGGGAGATGAACCGACAATAGTCATGACGAGTGAAAGATTTATGGAGGCATGTGCGAGAATCATTGTACCACTGCTTATGGAATCTCAATTGGTCCTTGCTTCTCACAACAGAAGCAACATTACCTACAGAATCAAAATGTTGATCCTTTAGGCTTTAGGTCGACTTGAATGTTCCTCTTTAATCACCGTAGATAACAATATAAACGAAGTTCTTCAGTGTCGTCTAGTTGACACCTAGTATACAATTATGAAACTTCATGGTGTAGACTTCAACACTCATTTTCTCATCGTGAGCCAAATCTGCTAACTTGTAATGCCATTCGCGACTTAGGGAAAGAGAAGGCTGCGGGGCTTGGTGGTTTTGATATGGCATTCTTTGAGCATTCTTGGGATATTATTAAAGGGGACATTATGGCTTTCTTTACCGATCATGAGATATGCTTTTGAAAAAAGCTTGAACGCCACTTTTATAAGTTTACTTTCTAAAGTGGTTGGTGCTGATGATGTCAAAAAAGTTAGGCCTATTAGCCTTGTTGGGGATGTATATAAAATCTTAGCTAAAGCCTAGGCCTCAAGGTTGAGGGACTCAGGAAAGTTGTTGGAAAAATTGTTAGCCCAAATCAACGTGCTTTTCAATTCATGGTCGTCAAATTTTGGATGCGACTTTGATTGGTAATGAATATATTGATTGCTATCTCAAATCTGATCGATCAGGTGTCCTTTGTAAGCTTGATATTGAAAAGGCATATGAGCATCTTTCTTGGTGCTTTCTTATGGTTAGTCTTGACTTGAGTCTTGACAAAAGGGGCTTCCCTAACATATGGAGCAGATGGATTTACTTTTGTATCTCTATGGTCCGCTTCTTAGTGCTTGTCAACGGCATAGCTTCTGTTTTTCCCCCCTACTTGTAGAGGACTCCGCCAAGGTGACCCATTATGCCCCCTTTTATTTATTCTAGTCATGGAAACCCTCGGCAGGTTGGTGAACAAAGCTATTGAAGTTGGGATCTTTGATGCTTTTCTTATTTCTAACTCTTAATCCCAGAGTCTGTTGATTTCCCACTTACTTTTTGCTGACGATCCTGGGGTGAGTAATTTCGGTTATTTGAGATGTATTTTCCTAGCGCTCAAGGCATTATCTAAGCTGAGCCTTTCTAAGAATGTTCTTATTCCTATTGATGAGGTGCTAGAGATTCATCACCCTGCAAAGTTCTTTGCTTGTGGGATTGAGTGTCTAACTTTATTGCAAAACACTCTATGGAGTCTCCCTATTTGTTTCATGTCTTTATTTACCATTCTACCTAGCATTGCCATCCAACTAGAGAAAATCATGAGACTTCCTTTGGTCTAACAATGAGTCCAACAACTTTTTTCATTAGATCAATTGGGATGGGGTCTGCCATCCAAAACTTGATGGCGACCTTGTTATTAGACATGTTTCGAAAATGAATGAAGCTCTCTAGGCTAAGTGGGTGTGGATGTTTGCCAAAGAAGGGGGTGCTTTTTGGAGAAAGGTGATTGAAATGAATGTGGGGTCGATAGTTTGGGTTGGTGGTGTAAGAAGAGTTCGTATGCTCATGGGGTTGGTTGTTGAAACTCAATTATGAGTGGTTTAGACCGTTTACCCTCTCTTGTGCATTTTAAGGTGAAAATGGGTCAAAGGTCTTGTTTTGACATGATGTTTGGTGTGGAGATCGACCGCTCAAGTCTCACTTTTCGCATCTTTTTATAATGGCACACTTGAAAGAGGCTACTGTGCAGGAAGTGGTCTTTTGGAATGACAGACAACACCATTGAAACATTTCTTTCTGGAGAAACTCAAATGATTGGGAAGAAGAAGAGGGTGTGTTGAGTCGTTTGGCTTTGCTTGTTAATACGAAGGTTGCTTTTGATGGTGACAATGAAATCCTATGTCCCCATGATTCTAGTGGCCAATTTACCATGAAAAGCTACGGCAATGAGATGCATAAGGGTTCAATGAATTTCATTTTCCAGCCAAGGCAATTTGGAAGTCTAGCGCTCCCACCAAAGCTTACGTTTTAGCTTGGGCAGCCACCAAAAGAAAGGTTCCACCAGAGGATGTGCTTAAAAGGAAAAACTTTAAATTGGCTAGTAGGTGTTCAATGTGTTTGATGGAGGAAGAGTCGGCAAACGGCCATTTTGTCCATTGATGGGTTTCCGCTTTATGGCATTTGTCTTTTTTGTTGATGGGAATTAATTGGGTGCAATTGCAGACTGTTAAAGATGTTTTGGTGGCTTTGAGAAGAAGGCTTAAGAAGAGTTGGATCCTTGGTGTTTGGAAGTTGATGCCTTTGGCTATTTAGTGGTGTACTTGGAGGGAGATGAATAGACGGATCTTTGAGGGCAAGGCTAGGTCATTTCAAGCGAACTTTATTTCTTAAGAACTTTGTATAGTTGGAGCCAAGTTCTCGGCTATGCCTTATGGTACAAAGTTGACTTGTTTTTGGAGTTTGTTGATATGATTGTAGTTGAAAGCTTGAGGGCATGATGCTATTTTGTAATTGCCTACTTTTGTACATGGGTGACATCTCCTTGGTGTCGTTTAATACAACATTTGCATTACTCACTCCCCCCCCCCCCCCAAAAAAAAAACAGTTAAGAAGTACAAAATTTGTCATGCATAAGTTGTTTCATTACCTTCGAGCTAACAACAGGTCCAAGACAACTGGCTATCAGTCGATATTGTAGTTGCTGCCACCATTGACAAGCATAACCCTTCGAGCAGGTAAGGGCGAAAGCAACATGCTTATCATCTGGAATACTCTGCTTCGTGAAAACAGTTTCCATATTCATAACCCAATCAAGACAGGTGTTAGGTTCAACTTCACCAGTAAAGTCAGGGAGACTTATCTTGAGTCCATAGTTATCATTGCCTAGGGGCAGCATCAAATCTTTGCAGATAGTCATATCAACACTGGTGATGAAACCTAGGCTGATTTTCAATCCTTGGAGGATATGGATAATATGGTTGAGTGATGGGAGGCATCGAAAAGCATGGCCTAGTTGGGTCAACACTTTGAGTGAGGGACATGATGGATTTTAACGTGAGTGCTAGAACCAACATAAGGAAATATGAGCGGGTGATGGAGGAGGCGTGTGGGATGCAGTTTTTGACTTCCCTTTCTCACTCTTTGGTGGTTCACCTCCATAAAACTTCATGTTAAGTTTCTCTAACTGATCAAATATCCGCCTTTGTTCGGCCTCGAAACGCTCAAAACGCTCTTCAGCCTGCTTTTGTTCTGTTTTGTAATTCCCCACGAAATCTTCAAAATGAGCATTGAGGTCTTTCACAGACTTCTCAAGCTCCATTCATAACCATGGCTGAAGCTAACATGGTAGATACAGCAATTGTGGCTAAGGTAGAGCTGAAGTAGCAGGCAGTTTTGTAGGGTAGGTTTCAGCTGACAGAAACACAGCAATTGGGGTTCAATTTGACGCAATTGCTTGCAATTCTCTGAGCGGTTTAGCTTGAATTGTGTCTAAGATCAATGGTTCAAGGTCAATTTGGGTGAAATTTGGAATTGGAAGGCTGAATTTTGGATCTAGGATTCAGGTTTGACATTTTCACAGGGTAGATTATGTGTCAATTTCTTGCAATTAATTGAGGGGTTTGGTTTGATTTGAGGTTAAAGTTAGTGGCAGAGGTCAATTTTGGGTAAAATTAAGGTTTCAAGGTTCAATTATCAGATCTAGGGTTTTGGGTACTGTGACTGTGCGTGATTAGGTTTTAGGAAAATATTTGGTGGATGCTGATGCAGGATTTTGAGTAAACAAAATCCAAACACTTAACGTTTGAATGTAGAGGAATATGCAGAGAGTCTGGGGAAGGCTCAATGGCAAGGCAGAGAGAGAGTGCCGAGAGTAAAGAGAGAGAAGAGAGAGATAGGAAGAAGAAGGAAGGATTGATTCAGGCAAATATTTGTTGCCTTCCTTATTTCATACATCCCCTTTATACACTGTTCCATTGGCTGGCCTGGGATTAGCTGTCCCTAGAAAACCACCATTCAAGTAACAACGTTGCCAAAATATCTCAACTATAACTGAAAGCAATTACTTTAAAAATAAAGCTACCTGTATCAGCTATAAGGAAACGAAATATGAAAATGAAATTTGTTTAACACTCCCTGTATCAGTGCCCCCTTCTTCGAGAGCCTTGACCTGAAGGCTGAAATGCAGGATAGTTGTCCTTAATTTCCTCCGCAAATTCCCAAGTATTGTCATCTTCTGCAAATCCTTTCCATTGCACCAAATACTGGACTGCAGCTGCATTCTTCCTCTTGACGACCTTCCTGGCCAAGACGTTGAGCGGAACCTTGACTGCTTCAGAGTGATTACCGTGTATCCAAGCTGGAATGTAGGGCTCCTTAGGTAGGGCACTCACAAAAGCTTTCAGTTGAGACCATGGATTTAAAATGTGGCCGAACCGCGATGAAACGTCCGCGTTGGAAAGGTTTTGGAGTTGGGGGATCCGCGTTTTCATGCTGCGATAGCCGCGATATGGAACGCGATTGCCGTTTTAGAGAGATTTTGCCGTACCGCGACCGAAACCGAAATCGCGACCGAAACCGCATTTTGAATCCTTGGTTGAGACACATGAACTGTAGGATGTATCTGGCAGTCTTAGGGAAATTGAGCTTATAAGCTACTGAACCAATTGTATCTACCACTTGAAATGGACCAAAGTACTTATGACCTAGCTTCACGTTGGTCCTTTTGAAGCTTGTTTGTAGGCTTGAAGCTTTAGCCAAGCCCAGTCTCCCACCTGGAATTTCCTGTCAGTTCTCCCCTTATCAGCCAATTGCTTCGGTCTATTTTGTGCTCTCTGCAAATTTTGTTGGATAGATTTGATCATTAGCTTCCTTCTTTGCATTCTTCTATCCACTGCAGTGTTGGCAGACTCCCCGGGCAAATAGGGTAAATGCACTGGAGGGGGCTGGTTATAAAGCACTTCATAGGGTGTTAGTTGAATGGCAGACTGGTAGGTGGTATTATACCACCACTCAGCTAAGGGCAACCATTGGCACCACTCCTTAGTGTTCTGAGCACACATACATCTCAAGTAACTTTCCAAACACCTATTTAGTACCTCTGTCTGGCCATCTGTTTGCGGGTGATATGCAGAGGACAACAACAACTCCACTCCTAGCACTGAGAATAGTGCTGGCCAAAAGGAGCTAAGGAAGATTGCATCCCTATCACTGACAATGCGCCTTGGCAATCCATGGAGCTTAAAAATGTTGTCTAAGTAAGACTGTAACACTGTTTCAGCAGAATAAGGGTGACTTAATGCCATAAAGTGAGCATATTTGCTCAGCCTGTCCACTACCACCCAAATTACCTCTTTTCCTTGAGACTTAGGTAACCCTTCCACAAAGTCCATTGAGATATCCATCCATACTTCTTCAGGGATGGGGAGAGGTTGTAAAAGGCCAGGATTAGCACTATTGTCATATTTACATGCTTGACAGACAGTGCATTGCCTTAAGAAATTCTGTACTTACTTGTGCATACCGTTCCAATAGAAGAGTTGCTTCAGTTTTTTTAAAGTGGCATCTCTACCTGAGTGACCCCTAAAAGGAGAAGAATGCACCTACTGTAATAGCTTAGTTTTGAGGGAGTCATCTGTCCCCACCACCCGTTTCCCTTTCCTGCGTAGTTGGCCATAAACCAACTGATATTTAGGAAAAGCATTGGCATCTTGTTGTTTTTGCTGAATTACCTTTTGAAGATGAAAGTCAGAGGCCCAAGATTGCTCAATCAGTCTCATAAGATCAGATTGAATGGTGGATACTGCCATAAGAAGTAAGGAGGAACTAGATATTCTTGACAGAGCATCTGCCACCATGTTTTCACTGCCACTCTTATATTGGATAATATTATCAAACCCCATGAATTTTGCAAGCCAAAATTGTTGGAAGAATGTAGATAATTTTGTTCCAGCAGATGCTTGAGGCTCTTCTGGTCAGTCTTGATTATAGAGGCTCTCCCCATAAGATACCGCTCCCATTTCTGAATTGCAAATACAATGGCCAATAACTCCTTCTCATATGCTGATAATTTCTGCCACCTTGGTCCAAGTTTCCTGCTGATAAAGGCAATTGGGTGTCTCCCTTGCTGAAGCACTGCTCCAATACCATACATGGAAGCATCAGTTTCTATAGTAAATTGTTTCTCAAAATCAGCTAATGCCAGCACAGGAGCTGATGTCATATCCCTTTTAAGAGCTAAGAAGGCTTTTTCTGTTTCAGCATTCCAGTGGAATCCCTCCTTTTTAAGGAGATCAATTAGGGCTTTGCTGATGATTGCATACCCTTTGATGAACCTTCTGTAGTAGCCTGTGAGCCCCGGGAAACTCCTCACATCTTTTTGACATCTCAGAGATGGCCAATTCAAGATCACCTCAATTTCTTAGGATTTGTTTCAACCCCCCTGTCCAGAGATTTAATGCCCTAGGTACCCCAACTTTTCCAGTCCAAAGGAACACTTACTCTCCTTAGCATGTAATACATGCTGTCTCATTAACTCCATAACCAACCTTAGATGAGCCATGTGATGCGCCAAACAAGCACCGTATACCAATATATCATCAAAGAACACAAGGACAAATTTCCTTAAATGAGGTCTAAAGACTACATTCATTAAAGCTTGAAGTGTGGCTGGGGCATTGGTTAAGCCAAAAGGCATAACCAAGAACTCATAGTGCCCAGAATGTGTTTTGAAGGCTGTTTTTACCACATCATCCGGGTACATTCTTACTTGATGATACCCTGATCTTAAATCTATCAACAGATTCTAGACCCTGCTAACTCATCAAGCAACTCTTAAATGATAGGTATAGGGAATTTGTCCTTTACAGTATTCTTATTCAGTTCCCTATAGTCTACACAAAGCTTTCAAGAACCATCCTTTTTCCCCACAAGGACCACTGGTGATGCAAATGGACTGGAGCTCCCCTGAATAATACCCTTGTTCTGCATGTCATTTACCAAAGATTCTATAACGTCTTTGTGTTTGAGAGAGTACGTGTATGGCCTTAAATTTATAGGTGTTGTGCCTGCTTTCAGTGGAATTCTATGATCAAAATTCCCTCTGGAAGGAGGTAGCCCTGTAGGCTCTGTGAAGATATCACTAAATTCTTCCAAAATACCCTTGAGCCCCTCTGGTGTTTGCTGAGGTGTGTCACCCTGCAAGCCCCACAACTGTATAGTTTCTGGAACTAATCGCAGCATGCACAGTTGAGATGCAGTCTTGAGTGCCCTTGGTAGTTGTTCTTGTGACATCATCTGAATTTTTCCATCAGCTAACCCTTTTAGAACATAGTTTTTTCCCTGGTGCTCAAATTCTATTTCAACTGTTTGAAATCCCATTTAATGGTTCCCAAGTTAGATAGCCATTGTACTCCCAACACTAGGTCACAACTTCCTAAAGGAAGAAGCAACACATCAAATTCCAATTCAATCCCCTGCAGAATCCACTTAAAGTTCCTGCACACAAATTGGCATTGCATGCTAGTACCATTAGCCTGTTTAGGTATTGGTTCCAGCTGACACCCTAGCTGAAGAGGTAGGTGTTCATCCATGAAATTATGGGTGCTACCCGAGTCTACCAGCATATGGAGCACCTTTTTCTCCCACTGTCTATTCACCCTCATGGTCTGGAAGCCAGAACTGCCATTCATTGCACTGAAAGATAGCCTAGGGGCTATCTCCTCCTCTACACTTCCTGTCTCTTCCTCCCCATATCCTCCTTAACTTCTTCCTCTTCACCTAATACTTCCACCAGAAACAACTGCTTACCCTTAGAAGCACACTTGTGCCCCTTTCATAAGGTTGGTCACACAGGAAACACAAGCCCTTGGCTATTTTCTCAGCCCCTCTCAGCAGCTGGTACAAATCTGGGTGGATTTTCTGAACTTGAAAATGGGTTTCTTTGATGGTTGTAAGGGTTTTGGGTTTTTGTGGGGGTAGAGGGGTTGTGTTTGGGGTAGGTAATAGGCCTTTTTGTGAGGTATTGGTATCTAGGTCTATAAGGTTTTTCAGGTGGTAATTTGAGGGCTAATAGGTGTTCTTGATATCTAGCATGTTCAATGGCAGATGGTAAGGTTTGTGGGTTGAAGGCCCTTACCAAGGGCTTCACTGTTGGCTTCAATCCACCAATAAAACTCTCAAGGAAATAAGTTTCAGGCATTGTAGGGGTCCTGACAAGCATAAGGGCACTCAACTCCTCAAATTTAGCCAAGTACTCATCAATAGTCCCAACCTGATATAGCTTGTTAAAATCCTCTATTACCTTAACTGCCCAGATTGTTCTTAAATCTAGCACAGATATCCACAATAAATTCATCCCACATCAATCCGCTTCTTCCCATTATATAAGACCCAAGCCAGATCTCAGCAGAACCCTTTAAGTGCAATGCAGCTAGATCTACTTTCTGATAATCCTGAATCTTGCATAAGCTCAAATGTCGAGTGCATTTTTTTATCCATCCTTTGGGATCATGTCCATCAAAGCAAGGGAATTCTACCTTTGGATTAAACTAAAACTGATTACCTCCATTCCCTGCTGCATTGACCCTTCTATATGGCTCATCAACCACTTTCTCTTGTGTTCCAAACGAGCCAGAATTCGATTCATCACCTGCTGTTGCTCTTGATTTTGTAATTGCTGTTGTTCCCTTAATCTCTGCTGTTGATCAATAAATTGCTGCTGCTGAGTCGCTATTCTCTGGTTTTGATCAGCAATTTGATCCTGCAACCATTGTCTTTGCTCCGCCAGCAAGGCTCTCATAGCTTCTTCCATGGTGGTTTGAGTTCTTGTAGGAGCCAGCTTCAAAGACTTTTGACCCGGTTGATTGGATGCTCTGATACCAATGATACAAGATTTTGAGCAAACAAAATCCAAACACTTAACGTTTGAATGTAGAGGCATATGCAGAGAGTCCGGGAAAGACTGAATGGCAAGGCAGAGAGAGAGTGCCGAGAGTAAAGAGAGAGAGAAGAGAGAGATAGGAAGAAGAAGGAAGGAAGGATTGATTCTGGCAAATATTTGTTGCCTTCATCATTTCATTCATCCCCTTTATACACTGTTCCATTGGCTGGCCTGGGATTAGCTGTCCCTAGATTCCTGCCATTCAAGTAACAACCCTGCCAAAATATCTCAACTATAACTGAAAGCAATTACTTTAAGAATAAAGCTACCTGTATCAGCTATAAGGGAAAGAAATATGAAAATGAAATTTGTTTAAAACTCCCTGTATCAGATGCTGGTGGCTTGGTGGTGGTTGTTAGAATGGAAGAAGGGAGTTGCACTTGCTGGGTACAACCACTGGTCAGCCCTAAGGGGGTGCTTGGATGTGGCAAGCGGGCAGCCGGGCTCTTTCTGATACCAAACTGATAGAGATCAGGGGAAAATTCCCTAGCAATTCGATGATACTCAAATTTCATAAACCACAACTGAGAAAGAAAAATAATACATAAGGGCCCTATTTATAAGATGCAACATAACTTCGGAAATGGCTAACATCCTAATTGATGATGAACGTTTATCTAATAAATGTAAAAACACTAATAACAACTCCTACTATGTCTAGGACTATTTCTAAAAGAAGCATAAGAGTGTGACGAAGATCGCCAAACCCATGACTTTGTTAAAATTAGGCTTTGAGCTTGGAATCTTTGATGCGGCAGGACATAAATTCTATCAGTAAGTCCATTCATGCTGATTCTATAGGTGTATTTCACTCAATTGCCTTACTGGCAATTATTGACATAGGGGAACTTGATTTAAATCAGTTTGCGGGCAAGGAACATCATGAGTAGGGTGGTACCCAACTACCAATTTCTCTGCATCAGCTGCAAAATAGGCATCTTAGGTCTATGGTTGTTTTGAGCATGCTGTGCTGCGTGATGCTATGGGCAGCTTATCTCTATCGGATTACGCGAACATGGCCTATATTTTCTTGCAACCCTAGAAAATAGCGCATTGGACCCTCTCCCATAGGTTTTTGACTCGTTCTTTTTGTTTGAGAAGTTATGTAATTTTGTAGTTACAATCATTCATTGTCACCCTTCTTTCCTACTACTGAGCTTGGAATTGCGTGGATCACACCTATTCTCTTAATAGGCGGAAAAGCCAGCCTACTATAGGATCCTGTATCCAGCAACCCAAGCACTACAGTGTTACGGAAGTTCTTGGATTGTGTGAAATAAGAGTAGTACCAAGTTCCCTGGGCAGGTGCTCATCTTATCACACCTGAAGACATGTGCGACGGCATTCCTCTATGATCGATAGACTGATCAATGAGTAAGATTTAAATGACATAAAGATTTCGGTATACGAGTGAATGGATTCCTCCAACTCTTCTGATGGCTTATAAGGTTATAACACGTGGGGTTACTCCTATCTTGAGCCACATTAAATGCACTGTTAGTGTGTATAA
Source organism: Carnegiea gigantea (assembly GCA_029747015.1). Lineage (NCBI taxonomy): Eukaryota > Viridiplantae > Streptophyta > Magnoliopsida > Caryophyllales > Cactaceae > Carnegiea > Carnegiea gigantea. Next base: position 109,756 of record JAKOGI010001675.1, read on the forward strand.
TTGTGCTTTGGTAGGGTCCATCAAGGTTGTTTTTGAAATGTCCATCAATGTTAGTGAGAAAGCTGTAGGGTAAGAAAGCTTGGAATCCACAAATCCTTAAAATATTCTTTCTTTTCATTTAGGTGATTATAGAGCACAGATACTTTGCGTCTTCTGATGAATCTGATCACACGTTTATACATGTTAGGGTTGACTCCCCAACCTGGGTGTTGTGTTGAACTTGAGATTTTCTATGTCAGTCGTGGTGTTTTTCTGAGAGTTTTCAGTGTTTTTAGCTGAAATGAAGAGCCAATATTAAATTTATGACAGGATGCTACCATCTAGCACGGGTAGCTGAGGTGCGATGAAGAGGATAGGCACCATAGGATTATGCACCAGGAATGCTAGATAAAACTGTTACAAAGTCGCTGCCATCTGGAGCATCGCCTGCAGTTTCTCTGGCGTTTTTGCAGTGACTTGGTCTTGCTCAGTTGTCCTCTTGAGCAAATAATTGGTTGAAACAGTCATTTGAGAATAACCCTGTGAAGAATGTACAAACTCTGGTTCATCTCCAGATTCTTTTGTCTAAAAACTTATATCCTGAGTCAGAATGTGCAAACTAGGTGATGTAATTCTAAAATCATCCCTGGCTCATTAGATCTTCTCCTTTCCTGACCTTCTTCTCAAAACAATGTGGGCATTCTCCGTGTGATTTTCTCTCTGCATTCTGGCACTTATTTACTTTGCTGAAGTCACGATCTGCTCGGTTCTTGAGCTACTGTAGCTGTAGGGGTAAATTTGACGACCAAATGTTCACCTGCCTGAACCTTCCAAAGGCCTCAGAGACTCAAATCTCAGCCAATAATCACATGGGATTTTTTGTACCATGCAGAACATAATTCATTCTGTTGCTTTCTTTTTGTTTACTGCTGACTGAGGCGGTGTTACTGAAAAGTGAAGCTTTATGGCTATATAACTGTTAAAAAATTGTGTTAGGAAAAGAACGGTAATAAAACCTCGCAAATCAAGATGCTTTGATGGTGCTCTTTCATTAGGCGTGAGACAAAACATACTTTGTCTCTCCAAACATTTTCAGTTTGAAATTCTCACACTTGACTGCTTAGACTTGAATATTTTTAATTTTCGAGTTCTACCAAGTTATACACATTTTTGGTGCATCATTGAAAAAAGAAGGGGGGGGGGGGGGGGTTCAAAAAATTAGAAGTTCAGAAGTTGATTTGGGCAGAGGTTTTTTCCTGTTCAGAAGTTCTTATACTGTGCTTGAAAACTAAATTTTATTTTGGCCCAGTTAGTTTTGATGTATCTCATCCAAGAAAGACGTGTAAAAGATAAGCTAGTTATTATTTTGTAGCATGATCTTTTTGTGTTTCTGATAGTTAGCCTCAACAATTTTGTAAGGTGAGCTGTCTACTTTCTTTTCTGTAAATGCATTCTTGTAACAACTTCTCCAGGTTCTGAATGTTGACTGTGTTCTTGATTCATTGCAGGGTAATACCAAGTCGACATGTGCATCCTGCTGCATACAGACTTTATATCGAACTTCTTAAAAGACATGGTTCTTCTTTTGCATCTCAGCTGCATGGATCCAGTAATGAGAAGTGAGTACAACTTCCTTGAGTCTTTTCTGCTTTCCCTTTTGAAGAGAAGGGAGATGGACAAACTTTAGGATTCTTGAAGATTATTTGGCATCTTCCCTTGCACATACGTGCATGTTAATTGTCCGTAGTTTGGCAAATTTAGATATGAAGCCTTTGTTATTAACATTTCATACATATGTTCAACAAAGACAATGTTGCTTGAAGTTGGAAGTAGTGGAAAATATAGGAGATAGATGGAGGATGGATAAAAGTCAAGAAACAAATATAGGATCTGACATAAATGCTTTTTGCATTCTATTTTAGGAGTAATGGTGCATTCCTCTATACTCCTAAGTCCTAATTCGTAAACAACCCCCCCCTCCCCAAGTGCATGGAAGAAAAGGGAAAAAATTTGTGCATGATAGGTTTCCGGTCTATTGGTTGGTTTTAAGAGAGCATTGTATTCGAGCAGCCAGCATTTTTGGAGCACTTACATGTTTGGGTATGAGTTTGGGAGTAAACTAGGAATAAGGATTGTGGAATGAAAAATTCCTGTCGCATTCATTTTTTTAAAAACTATTTTTTGATGGGTAATCAAGAGTTGTATTAAGAAGACACCAAGGGGTCACCTATGTACAAAAGCAGCAAATACAACAACATTATGCCCTTAAGCTCTTATCCATGATACAATCTATAAAATCCCAAAGATTCAAATTTCGTTCATCATTAAGTGTAACACTCCAACTATGCAATATTCTCGAGAGTGGAGCTTGAATTTGTGTAAGGATACAGCTTTGTTCTCAAAAATCGGTCGATTTCTTTTTTTCGAAGTAGCCTACCAAATAGGTAAAGGAATCATTTGCCAAACTCCAAGAACCCAACTCTTCTTCATCCTTCTCCTCCAAGCCACCGACACATCTTCGACATTAGATGGTTGGATCCAATTAGCCCACATCAAAGAGAAAGATAAATGTCAAAGCGAACTGGCAATTTGCATATGATACAAAGGAAGTTGAGCTGGCAATTTGTTCAGTTGTACGGCAGGCAAGGGGTGATGCTGCAACAGGATCATTCAAACTATAATCTGCTCATGATTCCTTCTGGGATTGAGCTATGCTCCTTTCCTATGACTGGACAGTTGTTTCAGCTGTTTTTTGAGTTATTCTCT